>CAAKHG010051037.1:0-30681 GCA_901007715.1 Dactylopterus volitans
AAAAGTATATATATATAGTATTATTATTATTTTTTTGTTAAATAAATCCTGCATTATGGTAACATGACATCAGGTTTGTCATTCTAAAATCTTCAAATTCTGGAAAGGTTCTCAAAATGGACAGCATTATTTTGCAAAAATAATAAACACAAAAGAATTAACCACTTTTGTATAAGCTAATATTAAGCCAGAGTGAAAATGTGTTTCAAATTGCACTAGTGAAATAACAATCATTTATTGCAAGCCTCTACTGTGATTTAATGTGTAGTAACTATTCAGGCCTAATTAAATATAATCAGGAAATTATTTTTTGAGGGGACCATAAAACCATCATGATAATGAATCGAAGTATTCCTGACAATGTGAATATGAAACAGAGCGTCTTAGCTGTTTTTGCACCCTGGATTCATGCATAAACAACATCTATTTGCGACTGTGGCGGGAAAGTACATGTTTTTGTAAGTGTGTATGTTTTTCTGTGCACATCTGCGTGACTATGGTTGGTTGCATCTGCATGTGTGTGTGTGCAAAGGAAACATAGTGAGGTTTGACAAGGTGCTGTAGCTGCAGCAGGCAGACAGCCCACGGCTTGCCGCCACCAGACGCCGCTTTCATTAATTGCTAAATAAAAACAAATTGTGAAACTAATTGAAAAGAAGGATAATTCATTTCCACCTACCAGAGGCATTATTCAATTACCTCTGTGTTCGCACCCTCCTTCTTGTTCTGTCACTTAACTTCTCTCTCTTACAACAGAATGCTTAACAGGTATGCTGCAAAATGTTATAATTCAGAGACATGTATTTATACATTTTTAGAGACGATCTGATGAAAATGACAATTGCGTCCGACTAAAAATTGGCCGTTGGTGATCTTAAACCCAGAGCCGCATGTCTGTGTGTGTGTGCATGTGCGAGATAGTGAGGAAGTGATAGATTGATTCATTTGGTGGCCCAAATGTCAAACTTGACTCATATCGTCCCCTGTATTGTGACTGTGAATTGCGGTCAATTTTGTGGCTACTGATTCAAAACACTCTGAAAGGAGACTTTGATTTCAAGGAGGAATCCTTACTCAACTGCACTGTTATTGCACTTTATTTCAGCGTGGCTAAGCAACGAACACGTAGGGCAATTTTCTTTGGTTGTCTAATAGTGAATATGTGTTTTTATCATCCTGTGTTCTCACGGTCTCACATACGCAGACCGTGCATATGCACATTTTGGGCACATGGTTGCTTGGAGAGAGACGACCCCTGTGGGTGTGATGTGCTTTCATAATGACTCTAAAGACAGTTTAGAAGGCACAGAGCGTGGTGCAGAGTCGGAGTGGGGCAGATGGAGGAAAGCTGCTTTAAATGAAATAGTCAGATTACAGGTTGCTCTGATAACGAGTGATATTTAAGTTATTGATTAGAGTGTGTTGTGCATCCGCTGGTGTGTCTGAGCAACCGAGGGCACAGAGGGCATAGCAAGACTCTCACAGCAGGGTGAGCAGGAGATATTCATTTTACCTTGAAGAAGCCCTTGCAGCCCTCACAAGTGCGTACACCGTAGTGCTGGCAGGCAGCGTTGTCCCCACACACCGCACAGGTGCCCTCTCCTTGGGGGCCTCGAGGGGGAGGCGAGGGCAGGCTGTCTCCAAGTAAGGGGCCACAGGGCCCAAGAGCAAGGGAGCGGAAGGCGAGGCTGCTGCCACCGGCCCCGCGGTGCAGCTGGTACATAGGCTGCTCCAGGGGTGGGCCGTGAGGGTGGGAGACTGAGGAAGAGGAGGAAGAAGAGGAGGAGGAGGTGCGAACTAGCCCTCCTCCCAGGCTCTCGTAGCCGCCAACGCTGCCGCCACTATGGGGTGGTGAGTGTTGGTAGAAGTGCTGAAAGCGGGGCGACTTAAGGGCGCCCGTTTCCAGGCCGGAGCCCAGAGAGTGGGGGTGTGATGGAGGGGCCAGGGAGTGCTCATCCCACAGGAAGGAGGTGCCCGGCTGTGGCGGCAGGGACGGGGTTGTGGGAGTGGAAGGGGGAGACTGTTTAAAGTACATTGTGGAGGAGGACATGACCTCCAGGGGAGGAGCAGTTGGGTAGCTCTCCTCCTCTTTTTTGATGGTGGGCCTGTGTGAGGGCATCTGGTAGAGGCAGGAGGACTTGGGCTCGTAGCTCCCCTCTACAAAGACGTTGAAGCTGGGGAGGGAGGTGGTGGCGGCAGCAGCGGAGATCTCACCCCCGCCCAGGTCGAGCTTGGTGTAGTCAGGGGTCATGAGGTCAGAACTGTAGCTGTCGCCCTGGTAACCGAAGGACTGGCCGGAGTAGGCTGAGCCTGGAGGGGCGGGCCCATACTGAGCCTGCACACAGGGCATGTCTGCCAGGGAAACAGAGCGCACACGTAGGTTAGAGCTGCGTGACACATCAGACCACATGTGTTCCAACAACGTTATTCAAAAAGCATTTTCACAGTGTTAGTAGAGTATAGTTGTACAACAACGACAACAACAACCATTAGTCAAAAGAGAAAATTGAATGAGATAGCAGCTAATCACTGATTTGAACAGAGAAGCAGGATTGCCTACAGACACGCAAGTACAGGAACAACCCTGCAGCGGACCTACGGGATAGGAAGGCTACTGGAGGTACATGCACACGAGGGTGGTGCTCGACAGGGTCAACAACAACTCTGCACAGCTCTATTGGAACAGACAGTTTTTCAGCCCTTGAGGTGTTAGAGATTTCGCAACGTTCTGAAAGTTTTCGGAAGTCGCTGCATTTTTTTCAACAAACAAGAAATGTGAAAGCGGCTAGAAAAGAAAAAAAAAAAAAAAACAACTTTCACCTTTACTGTCGTTTCCTCGATTTCCTGCTTCGACAATTAAGCACTTCACTGAAGAAGCATAGTGGAAAAATTTGGGGCTCATAAACAAAAACCTCAAACACTGCTGATCCTTTTACAGTTAGTCAAGTTAGAGAAGCTGCATCAGCAAGCAGTCGAAGCCATAATAATGGAGGATCTGTTATTTGTGTGTGTGTGTGTGTGTGTGTGTGTGTGTGTGTGTGTGTGTGTGTGTGTGTGTGTGTGTGTGTGTGTGTGTGTGTGTGTGCGCGATGAGATAACATTAAATAATAAAAGGACCCCATGGTGGTGCTGGATGCTTGCTGCACAACACACACACACACACACACACACACACACACACACACACACACACACACACACTGCCCTTCACACATCACACTCTTACATGTGCATATGCAAACCAGTGCATACATAAAAAAGTCACACACATCAATAAAAGGAAGTCCTTTTACTGCTTCTGCATCTCTCCAATTTCTGAGAGTATTTGAGCTCTTTCCTCAGTTTCACATTGTTTCTCTGTGGCACAGTTCTCAGGGGAAATGTTTGTGTTTGAAACGAATTACAGTTATCACCTGCCTCTGTAATGGCTCCTCCATATTTTGTAGGTTTTTGTGTGCTATTGATTGCTGGTGAATGTGCTCATGTGCGTGCGTGCGTGCGTGCGTGTGTGTGTGTGTGTATGAGCAAGATGGAGAGAGAGAGAGAGAGAGAGGGAAAGGGAGAGAGCGAGAGAGCGATTGTGTGTCCTTTTCCTGTGGATAACTATTAAGTGCTCATCTGCTCTTGCTCAGTCATGCTGTGTATGGATTATTTTCCTCATGGTAAATGGAGTATACGTGTGCAGATTTGTGTGTGTGTGTCTCTGTTAGTGTGTGAATGTTTGTGTGAGGTTCACCAGTGTGTGGCTAATATCTACCTCATGTAGGGTGTTGCATCTCTCACCTTCTCCCCTTGTGTGTGTGTGTGTGTTTGTGTGTGTGTGTGTTTGTGTGTGTGCGCGCGTGGTTTGTGTGTGCATACTTGTCATCCTCCCCCACAGGCTGCAGATGGAGAACGAGCTCCGCCAGCGAGAGAGAGAGCAAGAGCGCGAACGAGAGAAAGAAAGGGAGCGAGAGGCAGGGCTGGAGCGAGAGAGGGAGAGAGAAAGGGAGGAGGAGCGGGAGAGAGAGCTGGACAGACAGAAGGAGAGGCAGAGGGACAGACAGCAGCAGCAGATGGTCCGAGCTGCAGAGAGCCACTACCTGGCTGAACTTCAGGCTCGGAGGGCACCTCTGGAGGACAGGACCAGGCCAGGGGAGAGGTTGACCCCAAACAGACCGGGTACTTACTCATGAACTTGTGCACACACACTCGCAGGCAGAAATTGCAGTTTCCGTGCACCCACGGCTCAGCAAACCACTTCAAATGACACTGAAAGGAGCTGAGAGTGCGCCGGTGCCTCACCATGTATGTTTTGACATTTGAGAGCAAGGTGTATCAAAATCTAAAAGACAGATAGCTGTGAATTTAACCATCAAGCCAAAATGTCACCTCAGTACACAGGATATCTCATACGCTCATCCAGGGAACAGTGTTGCGAGTTTTTTTTTTTTTTTTAGCACAGTCATGTTTCCCAAGTAATGAACAGCTGTGGTTATAGTGGATCTTGTGACCTTTCGTACCACCTTCAAGAACATACGCTGATCAAGCACAACATTATGACAACTGTGTGTTTAACATAGAATATAATGCAAAGGCCCTTCAATAGATTTACCTTTTAGGAGGAGTTTTATGTTGAATTTTTATTGAATCTCTTTGAGAGAGGTGCCGCGTTATTCAAATGATTGTTACTGGGACTGTAATTTATGATGCTGTTGAACTCCATTGGGTTATACTGAGAGGTCATAACAATAACAATCATGAATATATGTCAATTCAGTTTCAATAGAACAGATTCAATAAAAAAATCAATAAATCATTGCAGGGATGTTTCTTTATTTTCTATGGTAAACATACAGTGGTCATAATGTTACGCTTGATTGCTGTATCTATATCTGTGTCACAGCAGTGGTTTAAGATATTGAATGAGGTCTGCACAAGTCTGCTGAGCAGAATGTGAAATTATTTGAACCTCATTCATCTGGCAAAAAAAAAAAAAAGAATCTGCTCATGTGTTACGCTATCAACATTAACTTGTGACAAATTAAATGGTTCTCAATCTACATTGTTCCTCCAGATAAACCCAAAGAGTCTGAGCGCCCAGGTTTCTCAGCACCTAAACCACTGCCCTTGAATCCTGGCCTTCATTCCTCCAGGGGTTCCATCCCCCACCTAGTGCCCAGCTTGGTGCCCTCTCACATGGGGAAGCATCATCCTGTGGCTGGGGGTGGCATCCATGGAGCTCTGGCAACTGTCATGATGACTCCAAGGCCCAGTGAGGAGACCTGGTTAACGCGACAGCGAAGCCAAGGACATGAGAGGGAGAGTCCAATGGAACTGGGACTTAGGTCACCTGGGAGAGGGGTGGAGCCAAGAAGAGACAGCCATCGGTGAGAATAAGAAAAAAAAACTGGCTTCTGGAGATGACCGTACCTGCTGCATTCACACTTCATATCGGTAGACTGACTCTAAATAGACTTTGCTCTCTATGTTCCTAAACAGAACCAATGCATCCCATCACAACCCCAGCAACAAAGACTTGCCCCCTTGCCTTGGTGCGCCGCCACCTCTTATTTCCCCCAAAGGTAACCATCACCCTCCTGCTACCCCAACTACACTGTGGAACCCAGCCTCCCTTGTCGACACCCCTGCCGATTTCCGTCGAAAGCCCAGTGCTCATACCCCTCCAAGTCGGCCACCTCCTGGGCTGACCAGGGCCGAACGACCCCACCTGACCTGGGGTGAGAGGATGGAGGAAGGAGGCAAGAGGAGGGCAGAGGGCTCAGAGAGGTACCCCACGGTGAGAGGAGGCAGTTTACAGGAGGAAAACTTCCGGAACAAGGCTGAGCATGACAGACAGAGTCTCTATCAACGACATCACAAAAATAGCTTCCACCAGAGAGCCTGCATGCCTCTGTCTGCCTCCGGAGCCCCCACCGATCTCGGGGGGAGATGTCAGGGTGCCTCTGTGTCTCCGGCCAGAGAGCGACAGAGTCAGGTGTCAGACAGCATGCTGGTGTATGACGATGCTCTCCAACAGCACCGCCGACTGCTCAGCAAGCTGGACTTGGAGGAGAAGAGGAGGAAGGAGGCGAGGGAGGGAGGTGAGTACACAGGAGGATGATGGAGAGGCCGAGATATGGAAGAAAGTGCAAATGTTTGAGGAACAAAGCAACATCTCTTCTTTCTCTCCACCTCACAGGTTATTACTATGACTTGAACGAGTCATATGATGAGAGCGACGGTGAGGAGGTTAAAGCGCATTTGAGGAGAGTGGCAGAACAGCCTCCTCTCAAACTGGACACATCCTCTGAGGTGCATGAACATAATGCATCCATCCATCACATTTATTACTATTTGTTCAATTTCAAAATGTTGAGTGATACTCACCCGGCCATCTTGCTCTCTCCAAAGAAAGTGGATTTCCTGCGTCTGTGCGGCCTCAGCACGCTGGCCCATCGTGATGAGCTTCTGGTGAAGAAGAGGAGGAAAAGGATGATGATGATGAGAGAGCGCAGCCCTTCTCCAGTACAGGGAAAGAAAAAAGCCTCTTTTCCTTTAGCATCTGCCGCCCCCTTAACTACCCCGTACACCGCCGAGCAGATGGACAGCACCCCTGAACTGGAGGAGAAGAAGGACTTCCTCCTCATGTTCAAGCTCACCCATGTCAGCCCACAGCAGAGGAGAGGTAACGACCTGTTTAGTGTCCTCACACATCGTACAAGCTATTTTCTCCACTTTCCTTATAGTTGTTCTGGTGATGCCCTTCAGAATGATAGTGTTCAGCATTCAGAGGGGCTCCCTGCTTGAAACTGAAGAGGGGGAAATCAGTTTAAACTTTTATTCTGATGGGGAAAAAAAATTCTATTTAAAAGAAAATTTGATGGGCCTACATTAATGTGTTTTTGTGGCCATAGTTTTTGGTATGACCTCAGATCCACTCACTGACCTTTTCCTATCAGTTGGTGGCAGTCAAACGCCACCATGCTGGGACCAATAAATGACAGGTACACTGGTTCTTCTTCTCTGTAGATAAGGAGAGGACAGAGGAGCTACTGAGGGCAATTCAGAAGAAGACTGTGACGTTGGACACACTCAGATATAATTCTTTACAGCCTTGTAGCAATCCTCCTGCTGCTACCTCCTCAACTGGTGAGACACAAAGACACACACACGCACAGCTACATGAACACACATTCATTTTAAAAGTTTGTAAGGGAATGTGTAAATGTCTTTGCAGGTAACTCCTCATCAGCCTCTTTGCCCTGTCAATCAAATGGGCATCTTTACCCAGACTCTCCCAGCCCTTCCCCTCCGTACTTACACAAAACAAAGCACTCCATGGACTCCCAGGTCGCCCGCCTCCCTCCACCCTTGGCCTCACATCATGAAAAGGCTGGACTTACAGAGACTCAGCTGAACAAAAAGCCTCAGGTTATTCAGAACAGCAATGTAGCTTCTCAGAAAAAGGAGCCCTGCCTGGTGCAGAACGGACACAACCGGCCTTGGGAGAGGTTCACACCCGAGGCCTTCGCTCAGCATTTCCATCAAGCCGTGCTGCAGTCCACACACACCACACTGCAGAGTAAAGGTGAGCCTCTCACCTCCATTGGAGTACGAGCATTATGCCTGACTTTGAAAAATAGAATGACCTTACTCTGCCACCTAGTGGTATGAAGGTGCAACGCTTTAGCAGTTAAGAAGTCGAGGTGGCTAAAAATGGCTTTAAAGACTGACATTGCCTCTCTGTCTCTTTTTTCTTAGTCTCAAATTGTGTCCCTGAGGCTGGCGTGAAGTCTGACGGCTCCCTGCCTCATATCACCTCTCCACTGAAAAGTTCACATCTTAACCATGCACCTCAGCACGCTCACATCAACGGCCATCGCGTCCATTCCACTCTAGCCAGCCAGGACACTCCGCGAGAAGAGTTGTCTGATGATGAGGATGAAGACAGATCTGGGCAGGAAGAGGAGGATGAAGAGGAGGAAGCGCCAAGGAAGTGGCAGGGTATTGAGGCAATTTTTGATGCCTATCAGGATTATGTGGATGGTGAGTCAATGTCAATGTCAATTCTATAAATATAGCTTATTGCTGTTTCAAATGCTCTTTGGACAGAATGACAGACGTTCTGTAGCTGAAGAGGTAAAAAGCTGACCATTAACAGTTCAAGGTCCTTTTTAACACGTCAGTCCTCCTCATTCTCGCATCATTTTTTATCATTTCTCTTATCATCACTAGTAAAGATATAATAGTTCTCCAAATACGATATACACATACACCCATCAGCCAAAACTCTAAAACCAATGTATGTTTACCATAGGATGAATTAATGAAGTGATAACATTTTCCTTCACTTAATATATTAAATACAATCCTTTCAAAGTCTTCATGACATATGTTATACACCAATCAATCATAATATTAAAACCACTACATGTTTAACACAGAAGACAATGCAACAGCCCCACAATAAATTCTCCCTTCAGGATGAGTTTTATGTTGATTTTTCATTGAATTTGTTTGAGAGAGATGTTAACATATTTTAATGATTGTTATTAGGACTGTAATTTGTGATGCTGTTGAACTGTACTGAGTTATACTGAGGTGCCCCCAGTATTTTGCTCATCCCTCTCATATCGATTACGGTGATTAAATACTAGGGACACCTTTCAGTTTAACCCAGTACATTTCAATAGCATCCCAAATTACAGTCCCCATAACAGTCATTAAAATATGTCAACATCTCTCTCAAGAGTCTATAAAAAACTCCTTTTGCAGGGCAGTTGCATTATATTTTATTTTATGGTAAACATGGAGTGGTCATAATGTTATATCTATATCTATCTATATATCTATCTATAGATAGATAGATATATAGATAGATAAGATATCTATATCTATCTATAAGATAGATATAGATATCTTATCTATCTATCTATATCTATCTATATCTATCTATCTATAGATAGATAAGATATCTATCTCTATCTATAGATAGATAGAGATAGATATCTATCTATCTATCTATAGATAGATAGATAAGATATCTATCTATCTATCTATCTATCTATCTATCTATCTATAGATAGATAGATATAGATATCTATCTATCTATCTATCTATAGATAGATAGATATAGATATCTATCTATATCTATCTATCTATAGATAGATAGATATAGATATCTAGCTATCTATCTATAGATAGATAGATATAGATATCTTATCTATCTATCTATAGATAGATAGATATAGATATCTATCTATCTATCTATCTATCTATCTATCTATCTATCTATCTATCTATCTATCTATCTATCTATCTATCTATCTATCTATCTATCTATCTATCTATCTATCTGTGTGTGTGTGTGTGTGTGTGTGTGTATTCTAACATCAAATTCTAAAATTCAGGCAACTCTTATATGCTGTCTGGTCTTTCTCTGACTAATTAAGGATCTACTTTCTTACTAAAGTCCTGTTTTTGGAGCTCAGATTGACATTTTTAGTTGGTTTTTGATTTAGTGGTCTTATAATGGATGTAATTTTCAGTCTAAGGGTTCTTTCTCACTCTCACAGAATGGAGTATAGAGAGGCAGGTTCTCCACAGTCAGTGTAAAAGACTTGAATCACAGAACTACAATCTTACCAGAACTGCAGAGCAGCTCTCTCTCACGATGGGGGTAAGTAAACAGGGGCTTTTGTCACTTTTCTTCCATTTTCTGATTGTTCTCCTGTTCGGAAGCAACGTAGCTTAGATCAACACACTCAGGGTTTTATGATACAAATTGTTTCCTGTCCTTGGTTTGTCAGGAACTGGTGAGTCAGAGGCAGAAAGTGAGGGAGGAGAGAGAGAGACTGCAGGCCCAGCTCGAGCACTTCAGGAGGTGTTTGACACTACCCAACATTCACTGGGGCAGAGGGCAAGTGAACGGCCACGCGCCAAGGTGACCTTTGATACAACCCCGTGATGGACTGACCTCGGAGAGGGAGGGAACAGCAGCAGGAGCAAGACGGACTGCAGCCAGATCACTTTGCACTTAAAGCACTTGAAGGGGCCAATCCTTGTCTTGTTACCTTGCTGGCAAATCAGCTGCTTGACTGGTTCCAGATTCAAATGATAATCTGCCATGTTTTCCGTGGTAACCGTTATCCATGGTCACCCTCTAGCATGGGCACTCCCTGTTTCTTATTCTGCCCAAGGATTGTAACACTGTGTTTGTCAAAAGTAAAAGCAACCACTCCTACTCGACCCTGAGCTGGCTTTGAGGACTCTCCACTATGTTAAACCCGTATCAGTTTCTCATCAACTCCATTGATCTCCACTAATGTGATTTACCACTTAGAACGACTGTGTTGCCTCTGTGGACAGAAATGAGAAGAGATCAGACGTGCCCTGTTTACCTGGGTAACAACGAGAGAATTCAAGTTGAGTCAAGGAATCAAAGCACACCTCAGGCCTTAAACTTGATAGGATGCACTTGAAATGAAATTTGAGCAAATACTTGACCGTCCTCTGTGTCATATAATGTTGTAGTAGTCTGCTGAGTACTATTACACGACGGGTGGGGCAGTTTTGTGTACTACAGAGAGGAGAAAACACCTAAAAGATACCGTCTTTATAATGGCAAAAGCTATCAACAAAGTTTTCCGAGGTTTAATACAATTTTTTCCATTGGTAATATCGGTTGTAATAGATGAAAAACTTTTGTATGTTTTATTGTTTTAACTGTCTATTGTGGGAAGCCATATGCTTTGTTTGAATTGCTGCTGGTCAGAATAAAGATATTTAGAAAATGAAGGATGTTAGGACAAATGTATTTGAAAGCTGTTACGTGATGTCAAATGTTTGGAGTGGGCAAGAGTTAAGAGAATAGAAGACAACAAAATGTTTGTCTCATGTCATTGAGTTTTCATGATCGTTCTTTTATGGTTTATTGCATACTCAGAGCTGCTCTCATGCTGGTAAAACTTGAAGAGAATAAACATTCTACATGCATTTTTAGCTTCAGTTATGAGAGACTGCAGTACTTTTAGACATATCTACCAACCTCAAATTTGTCTCCGCCCAATTGCATTTCATAAGAAAACTTTAATTTTTCCCTTCCATTTCAGGACAATGTAAAGTCTGCTAACTCCTTTAAAAGTTAATACTCAAAAGAGTATTTGATATAATTCGCCTGTTTTTGGTGACATAAACATGAGAATGAAAAGATCTCTTTTATGTATAACAATAAACTATCCTTCTCTGATCTTATCATGAGATTTAAATTTGTTCCTGCCAGATGAAAGAATGTCAAAAACCCTTTATGTTTGCCTTCCTTTGACTATTAAAATTCCAGGATCCCTCTTCTGCAAGCACAAGCTACAATCTCAAATCACTTGTCACCTGTTCCTCCACTGCAAACTTTGCTGTGAAATCCTGTTACGTAATGTATCATTTGGGCTGTGTTATTGCTATGAATTATTTATTAACATATATTGCTGTACATTCTGTTGGAAATTTACATTAAAATATTTGTAAATGTCTTATTGGTCATTCTCAGATATCTGAGTGAAGGTTATTTCAACTCAGAAGGGTGTACTTTGGTACACTACTTTTTTGCTTGGTTTACCCCAAAAGTGAGATGGCTCCTCCTCAGTCTATGCGCCATTCCTCCAGCGATGTCTGGTTAATTTGGCCCAGTTTGCACCAAAACGTGGTGCTAAAATGTTTTCAAATACAAAGAGGTGGTCAGTGAATTTTTTTAGACGCTGTAAAGTGTTAGACCATCCTGGAAAAATGATTTTTCTCAGCAGATATTCAAAGTTTGCAGACAAATGACATTTAGAATTGAAATGAGGATGATTTTTCTGCCTCAATATTGGACGTGCTGGTACGACTCTTATTTCGTTTTTTCTTTGAATTTCCTGCCAATCCAACAGTGTTTACAAATACCGAGGAATCAAAATGACAAGAAGCTTTATTTCAACGATTCAATTTAGTATTAACACAAGGCCATAAATAAAATGAAACATACATCACGGAAAATGTAGTGTATTTAATAAGGCAGCACAGCTGAGTTTAAAGTGGAAAATAAGGAATTAAACATTACACAGAGCAATACAACAAGGTGAGGAGAGCTAATTTTGCTTCGATGAAGCACCATCATGTGATGGGATAAAGGCTGACTCTCATGGAAATATCCAGCAGCTATTCACATGGGTTCTGGATGACTATCAGAAGAAAGCCGCTCTCTGAGGAGGTGTGAAAAGGAAAAAATGGATTTGGATTTAGTCACCAAAAACACACACGAAAAAAAAAAAAACAGCAGAGCCAAATTGTTCCTCTCAGAGTTGTTGATGGCGCAGCCACACTTACCCGCTGAGACCAGGATCTCATGCTTCTTGGAGCGAATGCGCAGGAAAGTGAGGTCATTCTGAGGGTCGAGATCTCTGACTGTACTCCTGGCCTTCATTGTGAGTTGGCGCAGAAGTCCTGCATACTGAACGGTGGTGGAGTTGTCTAAAGTGGTTCTGATGGGAATACCTTCAAAACACAGTACCCTCGAGATGGTATGAATGCATCGAAGAAAGTGCTTGCATTAATATTAAAACTTTGTAGCTTACCTTCTGGATTTACAATTATTGTTCCGATCACACCTTTGTGGGCTTCGATCCTCTTAAGCGTTTCGTCAACTTCAGCCTGCAAGGCAAAAGTAATGCAATTTAATGAAACACTCTGACGTTTCTAAATAGCCAAATGGGGATCATTATACGGTCTCTGGTAATCTACACTTTATTCGCATTTTCTAGTAATCACTTAAAATAACTTGCTGAAAACGCACTGGACGCCGTATAGAAGTGCGGTTCCTACCATTTTGTCTGACGGCCGTCTGGTCCACTCCTCTGCGCGTCCCCGAAGTTGCTAAGAGAAACGGAAGCGACGTCACATACGTGCGTTGACCGAAATTCTACCAGAAGAAGAAGAAGAAGAAGGGGGCGGAGACGTCAGACGTCAAGCGGAAGTGCAGTGTCGCCGTCGTTGTTTGGAGGTGGTCTGTGTGCCGTCTATCGTCACTGCGAAAATGCCGGAGTTAGCAGTGGAAAACGTGGTTGTTCACCCGCTGGTTTTGCTAAGCGTGGTCGATCATTTTAACAGGTTAGTAAGTATAACATTTATTTTCAGACGTTGGAAGCACCGGCAGTCAAAACGTCCAGAAAGCGTAGCGATGCTGCGAAGCTAGGCTAGCGTTAGCACTGCTGAGTCAGAGCGCCGTTCAAAATGAACGCAGACGTGATCAGGCTAGTTAGCTCACTGACGTCTGCCTCGTCGCTACGCTCTTTGCGAGAAAAAAAAGTATCACTTTATTGAAGTTCCGATACGGTAAGCATGGTTTATACCGGTCGTCATCGGCAGGAACTGGACAAGACTCGATCTTGTCATTCATTTTGATAGTGCTTGATAAATAACATGGAGACAGCAGCATTGGCGTTGCTTACAGTTGCGTCTCCCAGTCCTGGTCCCAGCTCCTCCCCATACGTGTTTCAGAAGTCTCCCTGCTCTAACACACCTGATTCATCATCGGCTCTGTGGAATCCCGATTATAATCTGGTCGTTTGAATCAGGTGCGTCTGAGCAGGGGCACATCTGAAACATGCAGGGAGGGTGACCAGCATTTGGAAACGGTGGCGCACAGCATTGAGCTGGCCAAGCATCTAGTCTGCCAATGTGGTTTAAGGCTTTTAATTGAAGAGCATAACACTATCAAAAGTATGGTTGATTAACAATGTGTGCCCTGTTATGTTTGTCAACTAAACAGAATAGGGAAAGTGGGCAACCAGAAACGTGTGGTTGGAGTCCTCCTGGGATCTTGGCAGAAGAAAGTTCTTGATGTGTCAAATAGCTTTGCAGGTATGCGCCTTGGAAACAGTGCTTCATTAATACAATAAATTATTCTATTTAAGATGGCTTTGTATTGTACATGAGTGGCTGTGGCTACACGGTATGATGCTAAACTGTTGCTGTAATAATTATATGTAGGACTGATGCCGTTGTCGCACTGTCATGTGTCTTTCCAGTGCCGTTTGATGAGGATGACAGGGACGATTCAGTGTGGTTCCTGGACCATGACTACCTGGAGAACATGTATGGCATGTTCAAGAAAGTCAATGGTAAGCTTTTACTGTCGTCTGCTTAGTTCTGCCGTGCTTAGATTTTTTGCATTTGTTAATGACATGTTAACGAACCTCTCTCTATCCAACTTGATTTTAAGCCAGAGAAAGAATAGTGGGATGGTACCACACAGGACCAAAGTTGCATAAGAACGACATCGCCATCAACGAGCTCATCAAACAATACTGCACCAATTCGGTATGTGAATTTTAGGTTGTTTTTTTTTCTCTACTTCATAGCTTCCAATTATGTTCACTTCTATACAGAATAATGCCTTGACTTGCTGCTTTTTATCCTACCAGGTTTTAGTCATCATTGATGTGAAACCCAAAGATCTCGGTCTACCCACAGAAGCATACATTTCTGTTGAAGAAATACATGATGTAAGTGAAAAAGGACATACTGGAATACTAGTTGTCTTATTAAGTATATGGAATGAAATATTACTCAGCATTTTTTTTCTTGTCCAATGAGAAGTTAGAAATGGAAGGGACTATACTTGGCACAACAGCAGTGATTTTCAGGTTAAAGGAGGATTCATTTTCAACAATAATTCAATCTTGATTTTATGATTTTTTTAAAATGCAAATTTGGTTCAAGTTGAAGTTTGAATTGTGTTAATAGCAGGGATATATTATTTCTAGGATGGAACGCCTACATCTAAGACATTTGAACATGTCACCAGTGAGATTGGAGCTGAGGAAGCAGAAGAAGTGGGAGTAGAGCACCTGCTCAGGTACTAAACCCTTTGCCACACTATCAGTAATATAATAGCTACTTAATATTATTCACATTGTGATACAGCGTAAAAACATGTAAATTATGTAATTACTTTGCTAAAAATCACTACAGATATCTCAAGCTTATACTCAGAGTCAGTATCAGGGCTGATTTTGGCATATTTTTTTTTAAAGATTTTGTCAAAATTCAAGTTGAATTACCTGAATTTTGTCAAAATTGAAGTTGTCAGATTTAGTAACAACGGTGGTTATGACATCATGATTTCTGCATATTTAATCAACATTGGAGTAACTTTGAATTGAGAGTCACTAAGGGTCTTCAAAAGTGCAAACAGAAATATCCACTGATGTATTTGAATAAAATGAAAGTGTAGAGGTTTACACTTGTGTCTACCTTATATCTGCTAAATCCTCTCTGCAGAGATATTAAGGATACCACAGTGGGCACCTTGTCGCAGCGCATCACAAATCAGGTTCACGGTTTAAAGGGACTAAACTCAAAGCTGCTGGACATCCGCTCGTATCTAGAGAGAGTGGCAGCAGGCAAACTTCCTATCAACCACCAGATCATCTACCAGCTGCAGGACGTCTTCAACCTGTTGCCAGATGTAAATCTACTGGTAAGATGTTGGAGTTTGATGCTTGTTTATTCAGTATTGACAGTGATCACTGAATGCAAAAGAGTGTATAACTAGCAAAGAGAATATTCAAATGTTTTCCTAGTTTTATTTGCAATGGTGTGTGTCTTTAAGAGTTTTTTTTAAGCAGCTGGAGCACTTAACCCATTGATGTACTGGACTCGGAGTTTGTCTTCGCTGGCTTAAAAGAGAAGTGGAGCAATAAGCAAAAAGTGTTGCTCATTTTATCCAGTGGAGGGCAAACTGGGTCAGGTTTATGGATAGGAATACATTTAAAATTTTCACAGATTGGACAGAAATGCTGCTGGTGTTACGAGATTTTGTCACTAATTGTAATACTTTGGGGGGTTTGTTTGATTAATCTATCAGTTTTTAATCTAACTGGTACTTTTTAAAAAAAATGCATTGAATTAGAGCATTAGTGGAGGAAATATTACAGTACAAAAATAGTTGTTTGATCCCTGCGGGCCACATTAAACATCAAGAACTCATAAACAGGAGTTTGAAGTCCAATCACTGAAATACAGATGCTTTCTAATTAAGTGCTGCAGAGACGCTTTGCTCAGGTAAAGGTTGGGGGTGTGACCTTAGATTTAAGATACAATTTGGGTCACAGATTGTAGCGGTGTACTGTCTATCACTGTGTTTGCTTTTTCCTTACATTCCAGCATAAATGCCTCCTGAGGGGATAAAGCAAATGTAATCCAAAATGTGTTGAATTTGAGATGATGAACAGACTGCTTGTATGACTCACCCCTGGCAACCACTGCCTGTTGATTATAATTTGCTGATTACAATTTCCTGCCCGTTGCCTCTAGTTTAAACAGGAACCATGTCCACATAGAGGAAGTTGCACTGATCTTGTACCAACTCCTTGTCTTGAGCGTGTGCGGCACTCGCAGCCATTGATCCATTTCAAAACAAAGCCGCACAGGGTCTCGTCCCCTGCTCAACTCTCACATTCTCCAGACTATTGCTGGCCCAGGTGAAATACAGCCATCCTGTGAGCAGCCTGGGGACTCTGTTGTCAAGAAGAACGAGGGCCCTCTGAGAGCCTGTACCCCCCTGTGGGAATACAGGCTTGTTTATATCATTTGCACTGCCCACCTCAAATTCAGGCAATGTACAGCATGCACCACCAATGATCAGTGTCTTGTATTGATAATGTTACAAGACTCATTTAAAAACTTGATATGGATTATTTTGGGTCCCAATGATAAATAGGAGCTAACCAGTACTCATGAAGCTGTGTGCATTATTTTCTTCAGAAAGGTTGCGGCTACACAGGGTAAAATAATCAAAACCCTTCCACCAGCGTACGCTCAAAGTCTTTGTTGAACCCGCTGATGCGGTGGCATCCGCCATGGTGACACGTGTCATGGTGTCCTCCAGAGAGAACCTATGGAAGAAGGGCATTTATTTCTTGCCTATCCATTATTCTATGGGTCATAAGTATTAACCCAGCAAGAAATGTGTAAGTAGGCTAATGGCTTTACACACACAATGTTGCAGCCTAGACAAGGACACATGCACCACAATGACTTCAATCACCAGGAGTTCAGCCTTTACGTTGGTGTTTGGCCCATAGCTGTTTCCACAATGTATGAGATTGTTAAAGGCCTCTAAAAACTATCAAAACATTTTGAATAAAACTATATAAAAAAAAAATATTGACATTGCCACAACACATAAGGAGTTCATACAAAACAAAGCTATTTTAGTAGTCTTTTATGGTAATGCTGATGGGAGGCTTTTGGGCTCCTGCAACCAAATGTTCTGGTTTCACTGTAAGCCTGTATTCTTTACCTGAAGACGCATGTGTGCGTGTGTTCTAAGTATTGTGAATTTGCTTTGCAGGAGTTCACAAAGGCATTTTACCTGAAGACCAACGACCAGATGCTGGTTGTGTACCTGGCTTCACTCATCCGCTCGGTGGTGGCTCTGCACAACCTGATAAACAACAAGATTTCCAACCGAGACGCAGAAAAGAAGGAAGGACAGGAAAAGGAGGAAGGCAAGAAAGAGAAGAAAGATGACAAGGAGAAAAAAGATGAAAAGGACAAAGACAAGGAGAAGGACAAAGCAGACGCCGCCAAGAAAGATGAGAAGAAGAAAAAATGAGTTTGTTTCTTTTTAAGGTTTTGTTTCCAGTCGCAGTGTCTTCATCTGGAATTGTGCACTACTTTCTGCCCACAGTCACGACTCTCTGTATGTGGCTCTCGGGCTAAAAGTGGGTCTCTATAGGAGGAACGGTGTCATTTGATATTTGACCTCATGGTCACAAGTGACACTCAGAAAGACTGTTATTATCATACAGAAATGATGACGTTTGCCTCTTTGGCATTCTGAACTATGAGGACATGCTTTCATAGTTGCCATATTTCTGGTGTTATACAACACATGGTATTGCTTTTTTTGTAAGATGAAGAAATTGTTTCTGTATCACTCATTAAATTGGGATCATATTAAAAGGGTGAGTTTACTGTTTTGTTCTTTAGGTTGTAGACACGAGGTAGGTGCGTGCATGCGTGCGAGGATCAAACAAAAATGGGCTAGTTATTGGTGCACAGAGTTAGCAGTGCATCCAACATGATTAAATACTGCATTTTGTATGAATGTCATACAAGACATTTAAATTCGAATATTATGGAAACATGAATTTAAAAGAATTAAAGGAAACGGCATGATAATACCCCTTGGTTTTCTTTTTACAATGTTGACAAGGCAGTTGTGCTCAAAGCCAACGTGGACACTTTCTAGAGGGGTTATGGCTTTGAGAAGAAATGTTAAAATTGAATTCCCAAGTCCATGACAACATCTGCCGATGAAGTAATCCCGTCACGTTGGTCATGTTTTACGACTGACGCAATAACTGATGGTCTTGTTGACAAATGTGCAAAAGTAATCGAAACTGTCAGCTTAAGGGAGTAACTTGCGAGTGCCTTAATGTCGTATGCTATCGGGACTAAATTGTGGGGAAAAAAATAGGACGATGGGGATGACGATGTATTCGGCAGCGCCGTGACCGAGGGGAGGAACATCTGCACTTGCCCCACAGCAGTAAGACATCGCTCGTGCTATTGCGTCGAGGAAGTGGCCCGCCGCGTTTTTTTGTGTGTGTGTGTTTTTTTCTCCCTCAGCTGCGTCATGATCCGCAGCCTCTTCATCACGCGCGCCGCCGCCGCCGCCGCCTCAGCGCGCGCCGCTCGTAGTAACCGCTGTGGCGCGTTATAAGCTCCGGTTGCGCTTGTGGCCAAATCAGATTACTGGCCAGGGAAACTGGATTGTGACGTAACGGACTTAAACCCACGCAAGGAGCGCAACGCACTCGCTGCCCGAGCTCTCTCGCGCGCGCGGCCGGTGGCAGTCGGTTCGGCGCGGGCACAGCGCGTGCGGGCAGGCGGCCGGCCGCTCTCCGGGGACCCGGACATGTTCCCACACGTATCCCACTGACGCTCAACGGAACGCGCGACCGCCGGCATCATGACGTCGTATCTGCAGGTGAGGCCGGGTTGTGCTGCGGGCTCGCAACTTAAGTGACTCGTGCCAGGGCGTGGTACCGCCGCGCCGCGTACTGCCGCGGTGCCGCCGCGGTGCCGCCGGGCCTTTACCGACGGACAGCAGGTGGCACGCGTCTGGCTAATCAGCATGTTACTGGCGCCCCGACTCGCCGACGTTTGATGTGCATTTGCCCCGCTAATCACTGGTTGTGTGTTTGCGCGCGCACGCACACGCCCGCGCGCGCCACGCTAAAACAGGTGGTTGAGAGGCTCGGCGTTTCCAGGGCGAGCGCGGACGCTCGCGGCTTCACTTCGAATAAACGCCTTCGCGGCGCACGTTATCCGTCAGTGGCAAACGTTTGGCGCAGAGTTGAAACTGTGTTCTCACCCCCCCAGATCGCCGATGACGAGAAAGGCCACGAGCTGGACCTTTTCTGCGTCCCCAGGCATTACGAGAATGATTTGGACAAGGTGATCATTCCGCACGGCCTGATAATGGACAGGTAACCCGACAAAACGTCGCCCCTGGCTGTGTTTGTCTGTCAGTGCGCTCTGGCTCGGGGGTTGTGAAATGTATTTGGTTGAAGATTTGTGAGGGAGGAGTTTCATCTCTGCTGCAGTAGAGGTGCAATTTCACGTTAAAAAATCCCCATCCTGGTCCGTGCAGGCTGCGGTCTCCACTCTCGCACTGCTGCGTGTCCTTTCCCTGTCCCCACATCTACTTGTGTGTCTTCTGATCTCTGGTCCAGGACTGAGCGTTTGGCGCGGGACATAATCAGGGACATGGGCGGGCACCACATCGTGGCTTTGTGTGTGCTGAAGGGGGGCTACAAGTTCTTCGCAGACCTCCTGGACTACATTAAGTCTCTGAACCAGAACAGCGACAAATCAGTCCCGCTGACGGTGGACTTCATTAGGGTGAAGAGCTACTGTGTAAGCGACCTTTCTCGTTCCAGCGCGTGTGCTGATGTGAGCGTGTGATGCGGGCTCGGCTGAGCTGCATAGGAGAATAAGCCTCATTAAATCGCGAGCCTGGCCCCTGCGACATGACGGTAGATTTGTGACGGGGCGTTTTGGATGCGGTCGAGCGGGACTGGCACAATGCGAAATTCGCGGTACAACCGCACTGACGCTGTCTCGTCTGTGTCGCTGTAGAATGACAAATCTACAAACAGCGTCAAAGTCATAGGAGGGGATGAACTGTCTAATCTCTCGGGCAAGGTTGGTCCTCTTATTCATGTGCAGAATTAGTTTAAACGCACATACTTGAATATACATTTAATGATTTTTTTTCTCTCCCTTTTTCCCTGCAGAATGTGTTGATAGTTGAGGTAAGACTATTTTTTTTTGTTCTTTCATATTAAAGGAAATTATGGATAAAGCTGACCTTCACTTGAACACACACGTACACACTTGAAGGCATGGACTACACGAGATGTCTGAATGCGCTCTGTGGTATCTGGCACAGCGTTGTTGTCATCAGATCCTTTTAAGTCCCATAAGTGTGAGGTGGGGCCCCCGTGGATCGGCCGTGTTTGTCCAGCACATCCCACAAAATGCTCGACTGGATTGAGATCTGGGGAAATTGAAAGCCAAGACACCGTGAACTGGTTGTTGTGCTCCTCAAACCATTCCTGAACCTTGTAAGGGTGTTCATGGTCTGCAACAATGCTTACGTAGGTGATACGTCTCAAAGTAACATCTACATGAATGGCAGGGGCCAAGGTTCCCCAACAGAACAGTGCCCAAAGCATCGGTGCCCCCGCCAGCTTGCCTTCTTCCCATAGTGCATCCCGGTGCTATGTGTTCCCCTGGTAAGTGACACACACACACACACACCAGGCCATCCACGTGACGTAAAAGAATATGCGATTTCGTCAGACCAGCGCACCGTCTTCCATGACTCCATGGTCCAGTTCTGACGCTGACGTGCCCTCTGTTGGTGCTCTGGGCCGTGGCTGGGTCAGCATGGGCGCTCTGGCTGTGTGGCCCCGGACTCAACAGACTGTGATGCTCTGTGTACTCTGGAACCTTCCTATCAGAACCAGCATTAACTTTTTCAGCAATTCGAGCTACAGTAGCGCGTCTGTAGTCGTGCACATGCTCTGACCCAGTTGTCGAGTCATTGCAATTTGACCCTTGCCAAAGTCACTCAAATCCTCACGCTTGGCCGTTTTTCCTGATTGGAACACATTTACTAATATGGAGAAAATGTTGACTTGCTGCCAAATACAGCATATTCCACCCACTGGCAGGTGCCATGATAGCAGGTAATCAGTGGTATTACGGCCTGGTCTGATGAATCATGTATTCTTTTACATCACGTGGCTGGCCGGCTGTGTGCGCATCGCTTACCTTGGGAGCACACGGCACCAGATTAAGATTCAGATTCCTTTTTATTGTCATTGTAACAAGTACAATATGGAGTAAAGTGCAAGCCTTTCCAGTGCAGATAAAAAGGCCCCCCTTCAAAAAAAAAAACGATCTAAAAAATATGCAGATTGCAAAGTCCAAGGAAGAAGAAACATAAGAAGTTAACAGGGTTTACAAAAGAGCAATTATAGCAGAAAAAAGGTCTGTACAGAAACGTGAGTTGAAATGTGTGTGTATGTATGTATGCATGTATGTATGTGTGTGTATATAAAGGTGGGTGCAAAACCGTGGGTATTCACAGTGGCAGTGGATATTGCTGCTGGATACTGCAGAGAGGTGGTGGCAGTTGCATGCGACAGATATTGCACTTAAGTTATTGCACTAATTTCTAGGAGGACGCATTCATGGCTCTTGCAGCAGTCTGAAAGACAGCAACAAGTATGGGGGGAAAAAGGCAAGCTGGCGGGGGAAGTGGGATGATTTGCGCTATGTTCTGCTGAGAAACCTTGGGTCGTTCCATTCATGTGGATGTTACCCTGACACGTACCACCGACCTCGGCATTGTTGCAGACCATACACACACTTTGAAGTGGTATTCCTTGACAGCAGTGGCATCTTCCAGCAGGATAATGCCACCTGCCACGAAGCAAAAATGGTTCAGAAATGGCTCGAGGAACATAAGTTCATGGTGTTGACCTGATGTAAATATAGTGTATATCTGTATATAATAGAACATATTCTGTTATGTACTGGGGTTTATTTTAATTTTTGTAAACATTTCTTTGTACAAAATGAACAGGGTGTAAAACACTGCACAAGCGTGTAGTAGCGTAAGTGTCAGATATGACCAGTGTTGCTTCCTGTTTGCCTCCATCTGTTTCCCCTGTTATGGAAGGATATCGTGGAGACGGGGAGGACCATGCAGACGCTGCTCTCCCTGCTGAGTGACTGCAATCCCAAAATGGTTAAAGTCGTAAGGTAGGAACCATCATACCCAGGAGGCTGGAGGATTAAAATAAATGCTGGTGTGTCCTCAGAGAGCGCATGCAACACTGCCGCCAGCCGAAAGACACTCCCGTTACAGCGGCATTAGAGATGTAATGTGACGGACGAACACAGCAGCTTAAGAGTTAATCTGCCGTAAAGTCGACTGCACTCTAGACTATTGTGGTTGGTTCAAACAGGAAATGCATTAAAGCATTATGAGTACTGTGTGCCTGCAATTTTGTAAGCGATGATGTGGCTGACTGTTATTTCTGTCACGGCAAGAGCTACAGAAAACTAATCTGCCACTGTTTCAGTCATCAGCTGTCAGTCATTTTGTAGCAAAAAACATGCACGCACGCCTTGGGTCTTAATTGTAAGACTCGCCTGCTTTTACTGTCTTAGCATGACAGCTAGTTAAATACCCTTATGTTTGGACTGGAGGTCAGACATCTCGCCCTTCAAGAAAGCAGGGGCTCCATAACTTGTCGCGCATGTGCCTTTTTACTCAATGACTCGATGTCATGCATACAAAATAAGATCCACAGACTGAGCTTGAGCACTAAAAGGAATTTATACAGCTGAAGTTTCAAGAAAGTCAATGCCCTCCATCTCTCAGCATCAAGACCTGCTCTGGAAATGTCAACTCCATTTCTCTTGCATGCCAATTTGTCTATAATGAAACTTATTTTTAGACGACATCCTGTATGTTCCCCTTTTTTTTTTTTCATTCCAGTCTTTTGGTGAAGAGGACTCCGAGGAGTTCAGGGTACAGACCAGACTGTGAGTACCTCTTAACTAATCTGGCCGCTTGATACCAGGAAATTTGATTTTATGCGTTAGTTTATGTCAGCAGACCCGCCATGCACTCAGATGTGTCTGGGTCTTTGTAGTGTTATTTGATAAAGCAATGTTTTCTGTGCAGGATTAACATTAATTTCAGGAAAATCTACTCCACATGCAGCCCGGCCGCACTCTGATGCACTTAAGCATGCTTGATAACAGGTTGACACGGTCTCTTATGTAATGCTTTTAGGGTTGAGTTAGATAATCTGTTTAAGATTGTCCTTCAAGGACAGAACTGTGAGCGTTTTGACTTTCTACGATACAGCACTGGCTGCATAAGCTCTCTCGCGCACGCGCGCGCACACACACACACACAGACACGCGCACGCATGCACACGCACGCATGCACACGCACACACACACACACACGAGAAAGCGAGAGCACCATTTATTAGTTCACCATAGAGCTTCCTCCTATGAATGTGAATGCTTCTGGATCTGATGTCAGTTAGTGTTCTACTTCCTCTGCATTTACTGTAGTTGTGTTGTCTGATGTTGTGTGTGACAAACACTTTTGGTGTCTGTATTTTTACTTCAGACATTGGCTTTGAGGTGCCGGACGCCTTTTTGGTGGGCTACGCTTTGGACTATAATGAATACTTCAGAGATCTCAGTGTGAGTTTGCAGCATTTGATTGTTTCAAATCAAGAGTCGTTTTATGAATCAATTGCTGTCCCCCAAGCTACCAGTAATTGTATATAATATGTTCTATACACATTCTCATAGCTCGCTGTTTTCAGAGTTTGCATACAAACAATGTATGACGAGGAAATGATGACATACATGCACAACAAACTGCACATCAATCAAACTGCAATTCTGGGATGCAGCTGCCAGTTAAATGTCCCAGAAAGTGTTTTAAGCGTCATCAGGAATTACTTTCATATTTTGCAGCAGTGAGATTGTCCCTGATTTCCTTTTCGCATCACATTTCTGTATAAATAGGAAAACTCAAAAAATCCATTGTTTTTTTTCATACCAGGTTGGTAATATTTACATCTAACACAAAATAACTTTGGGATAACTGTTGTGTCAAATTGGTTTTATACTTCTGTAGCACAGGCTTTTTTCCCACTTCATCTAACTGGAAAAATAATTTATGCAAGAATGTTGATTAATGCTTAATGCTGTTTTAAAGGCTTCTCCGCACTTGCCGGATTATATTGCCATTGAATCACTCTTTCACAGAAGATTTTTTATGCCAATCTACAAAAAGCACATGCGTAAATAATCAACCTCATGCCAACTAAATTCAGTTTAGCTACTCACTGTCACAGCTAAGTACTTAAGCACTATTACACTCAAGGTTGCCCTTTAACATTTGATTATTTGACTGTTGGCACAAAGTAGTGGGGTTTCATGTTTGACTGTCAGTGCGTCAGTGCTGCTGCATTACGACTGTGCCAAAAATTACGCTGAAGCATATACCACGATTACTAAAAACCACAAAAAACCCAGAATGTATCAATATTTTGGGGTGATTCTCCTTCAAAATTACAAACAAAACGAAACCTTTTTTGTTCGTGATGACTAACAGCTGGAAAGCCCTCGGCCACGTCAGTAGAATCCTATGTAATGAAAACACTGACTACAGTTCCAGCAAGTAGGTCAGGTCTTTCGCACGACTTGAAAACGGAGACAAAATCTAGTGCCCAATGAGTCAGCCAGTCAACTTTATAAATATAAATATCACACACAAATACAAAACTGCCTCGCTAATCTCATTTCAACAAAGAGATCCACTGAAAAACAGATTTAGCTACCACATCTGTGAACTTCAGATGCATTTTTAAGCCTGTACAGTGGGGCAAAAAAGTATTTAGACAGCCACCAATCCTGCAAGTTCTCCCACTTACAAAGATGAGAGGGGCCTGTAATTTTCATCATAAGTACACTTCAACTATGAGAGACAGGATGGGGGGAAAGAATCCAGGAAAGCACATTTTTAATGAATTAATTGGTAAATTCCTCGGTAAAATAAGCATTTGGTGACCTGCAAACAAGAAAGATTTCTGGCTCTCACAGACCTGCAACTTCTTAAAGAGGCTCCTCTGTCCTCCACTCGTTACTTGTATTAATGGCACCCGTTTGAACATACTTTGGAAACATACTTTGGGGCCGTTTTCCTGCAAAGGGACCAAGACAACTGATCCGTGTAAAGGAAAGAATGAATGGGGCCATGTATCGGGAGATTCTGAGTGAAAACCTCCTTCCATCAGCAAGGGCATTGAAGCCAGTCTCCACATCTCAACCCCATAGAAAATCTTTGGAGGGAGTTGGACAGTCCGTGTTGCCCAGGGACGGCCCCAAAACATCACTGCTCTAGAGGAGCTCTGCATGGAGGAATGGGCCAAAATCCCAGCAACAGTGTGTGAAAACCTTTTTGAAGACTTACAGAAAACATTTGACCTCTGTCATTGCCATCAAAGGGTATATAACAAAGTATTGAGATGAACTTTTATTGACCAAATACTTATTTTCCACCATAATTTGCAAATGAGTTCTTTAAAAATCAGACTGATTTTCTAGATTTTTTTTTCTCATTTTGTCTCATAGTTGTGGAATACCTATGATGAAAATTACAGGCCCCTCATCTTTTTAAGCGGGAGAACTTGCACATTTGGTGGCTGACGAAATACTTTTTTTGTCCAACTGTAGCTGCATCACGACTGTATCCCTGCGACTGGAGGGGCGATGTAATTGTGGAATGTTAACAGCATCTTTTGTTGCGTATGATTGCATATTCTACAGTCTGTGTCTGCATGGGGAAAGGACAAGATGTGAGAGTGAACGGTGCTTCTTTCGCAATGGCTTCAAAATCCTCGGCTCGCTCACTGCTCGTCAGGCACTTCATTCCGAGACCTCTCCAATCCACTGAGCTTTTAATTTGTCAATGCCACACATCTTTTTGGGTTGTTGTTCCTCATTTTAAAGCCATCCATCAAAACGAAGTCTGCCGTATAAATAAAACTTATCAATATTTATATTGTATTCATACTATAGGATACTGGGTTTTGCCTCAGCCCAGTTGGTTATCTTGGCATGCAAACGGTGGGAAAAATATTTAGCAATAAGGCAGATGTGCTGTTACGCTGATTTGAGCCCATTCTAAATGTCTGCGTGCCCACTTGTTTGATTTGTATGATTGTGGCCATTAATGAATCAACACAGGTGACATGACCTCAGTGTTCTCCTTGATTGTTATTGTCCGAAGAATGCAGAATTTGACCAAGTTTACTTTTTAGGGGAAATGCTCTGGAGAAATGACTTGACTGCCCCGTTTTGTTTTTCATAATTTCACAGCACATCTGCATCCTGAACGATCAAGCAAAGGAGAAGTACAAAGTGTGACCCGATGAATCGCCGTGGAGACGAGTGAACTTCATCACTAGGACCACTGTGACCACGCTCCTGAGCTTTGCTGTGTTTTGAATCTTTATTTTTCTACACAAGTATCCACAAATGTGACTTGTGGGTTGTAAATAACTTTAAGAGACACACCTCAACCCAGAAAAAAAACTCAAAAACTATTTGGGCTGGGTGATTTAAGTATGTATGTTATGGATATTTTGGTTGTTGGGAATATTTATTTATTTAGTGATGTGTAAATGTTTTATCTTGGATAGAGAAATAATTTGCTCTGGCTCTGTGCATTACAAGTCTCAGGCTACCGCTTTATGTTTAGTGAGCTGTCAGTCAAGCGCAAGTAGCCTTAAGTTTGTACACGTTTTCATTTTGACTCATTCAATGTTCACGTCCTCATGCTGTAAAACGACTGATTTGGAATGTACTGTATGTTTTATTTCAAATGTTTTCATTAAGGGCCTGTGTTGAGTAAAACGAGTCCAGTTGAAATCTCGGATTCTGTTTTTATGTTGCATGTTCTCCGTTTGCCCAGAAGAGGGAGTCGAAACAAATCCCGTGTATAGTTTAGCCATATTTAAGGAAACCATTCCATTGTCATTCCTTGTCCATGTTTGCGATAATGTTCGATGCACACTTACCGAGCAAATGCTGCTACACCGCACAGACACACGCTCTGTGGCCCGGAGCCACTGGCGAGACGGCTGACCGAGGGTCACCCTAGACTGGGTCACGGCCGTGACGTCACCGCTCCGGCTACCAACCGTCGCTTCCGGCGCTCACCGGAAGTTCGACGCGATTCGCGCACGGACGACGCAAACGCCGCTCTAACCCTTCTCATATTTTGTTTTTTTTTTGACAGCCATGCATTTTAGTGAAGAGGAAAAATAGAGGAGCTGCATGGGAACAGGATTCAGGCCAACCTGAAACCTCGCCGCTAACCGCGAGTAACCTTGAAGGCGGATGTTTAACCTCAGGTACACCTTTAGCATGATTAACAGTCAGGGTGCGACAGATATATTTTTTTTAAAACAAGCTCCGCGTTGAACCCGAGCTATGCACACCAAAGAGGACACGATAGCCGCGCTAAAACACTTTGACACGGGGGAGCAGTTTCCGGGTGCCGCTGCGCCGCCGCCGCGAGCCTCGGTGCTCATCCCGCTGCTGCTGAAGGACGGAGGGCTGCACGCGCTGATGACGGTGCGCTCCGAGCAGGTCAGCCAGCGCGCGCGCGCCACGCTCGCGGCTGCCACGACCGAAGCCTGCGGCAGCGCAGCCGAACCCAAAGTGCGTGTGTGCGTGTGTGCGCGTGTTTTCAGCTGAGGACCAGCGCCGGCGAGGTGTGTTTCCCCGGCGGGAAGAGAGACCCCACTGACCGGGATGACGTGGACACCGCCCTGCGCGAGGCGGAGGAGGAGATCGGCTTACCACGTGACGGCGTGCAGGTGGTCTGCAGGCTGCTTCCCTACGTCACGAAGGTAAAGCTAGTTGAGCGACCACCGCAGGCCGTCTGTACGCAGGCGCGCGTTAGGACACGCGACGCAAACCTTCACCGTCACTAAAAGAAACCGCAACTCTGACCGGTTTCGAAAACTCAGAAAATTGTAGAAAATTGTTGTTTTGACATTGAAATAAGAATTTGTCATGCAAATGTTGTAAAGAGAGTGTGAGAAAGAGACCAGTCCCCCAAGCTGAGGTGGAATAACCCCCGTTTGGGCCACATCTCGGATGACGCCCCCTCCTCTAAATTGTACACTCAGCCCTTGTGCTGCCTGGGGATGAAGGGGCACATTGGAGGTTCACCCTGAAGAAACCTAAATGTTATTGACCCTCATTCCTCTCACACACAAACTTGAATTAGGGGGATTTACATTTTCTCATATTGTAAATCAAGTTATTAAGCAAAATACTATAAATATGAGAGAAAAATCACTGTATAAACTGGTAAAAGACTCATTTCTTACTTATATACCATATTGTTAAATAAACTGTGTGCAACAGAAGAACTCCAGTACTCTGTTGACTAAAAAAAAACAAAAAACACCACAGGCCATTGCCTGTTGTCGCTCCATCTTTTCTTGTGCGACCCTTCTGATCTTTTAACTTCCTTTTTGTTGTTGTTTCATAACAGAGTGGTCTCTCCGTGACCCCGGTGGTCGGCTTCATAGACGAATCATTTAGTCCCACTCCAAACCCGGCTGAAGTCAGCGCCGTCTTCACCGTCCCCTTGGACTCCTTCACCCGCGGCAAGGATGGCGCTGCTGATGCGTTCCAGCCGTGGCGCTCCTTTAATTTTGTGGACCCCGACACGGGACGCCAGTATCACATCTGGGGCCTGACCGCCTTCTTGGCCGCGATAGTGGCTGCACTCACCCTCCAGAAGCCGCCTTGGGGTGAAGCTGACCCCATGGATCTGCAGGCCTTCTTCAAAAATATTTACCAGAGTCGACTCAGCAAACTTTAGCTTAACGTTTGTCCAACTTTATCACTGTATTTTACAAAAAAACAACAACAAAAAAACTGACTTTTCTTAATCTGTATTAATTATGTGAGACTGAATGCAGTATACCACTTGAATATCACTATTTTTTCCTCTCCGGAGGATGTAACAAATAAAGACAATTTTTTTTTATTTTTTATTAATTCATTTAATGTAGCAGCAGGATTACAGATATAAACTGAAGAGTATACAAATGTCCAGACCAAGGCAAAGTACATGTTAATAATATTTCAGATGTATGGTAACACACTGGGGCTGACCATTATCCCTACTGCAGGGTTGTAAGGCTAGATACTAAAGCTCAAGCTACACAGAACGGATACAACAGAACTGTTGGAGAATGTGAAATAGAAAGCAAACTAGAAAAGTGAGCGAACTGATTACACACAAGATACAGCTCACACTATTGGCAATTAACAATAACTTTATCATGGTTGCTCTTTTTTTTTAATCAAGCAATTCACAGCAACAATAGTAATGTTGACAAGCACAACACAAGAAAGCTTTCCGTAAAACAATCTCCACTCTTCTGTCCCTTTTACCTCACTTGTACAAATCTCATGAGGCATGGAAAAAAAAAAAATCAAAATAAAATAAGTTGACAAGTAACTGGTGAAGTTGCACAGTAATATGTTGACTATATAACTCTGATATCTTGCAATGGAAATCAAAGAAGAAAATGTGACCACTAAAATATACCAGTGTGGGCTATAGTTATGTCTGTGTTTAGAAATAAATTTCAAATCACTGAAAAGTGTCCTGATTTTAAATAGTCCTCGATTAAAAAGGACAAGGAGCCGAACAGTAATGACACAAAAGGGACACCAGTAAACAGCAGAGAAACGGTTATCAAGGCACACAAAGTTCTGTTGAAAGCATCACAATTGAAATTCAAGATACCCCTGCAGTATATTTCACATTTGAATATACACGGATATTCATTTACATGACTTAAGGACAAAACTGATATTGTGTAAAGATTTGTGTGCTATCTTCTCCATCATTAAACCAACCATTGTTTCACTTTTTTTTTTTTTTTCAGGTGGAGGTGGCTATTTGAAGAGTCAGACTGAGCATCCTTTGATTGCTCAAATTAACCGACTGGACGCAAAGACAAAAAATAAAATAAAATAAAAATAAAATAATAATAATAATAGTAGTAATAATTTACACCCAGAATCCAGGACAAAACAATCTTGACGAATGGACGGTGACACAAGTGACAGTTGGTGCCACCACACACATCCCCTCTGCCTCAAAATAAATGTTCTTAAACTGCGATTGGTCCGATGCAGAGCAACCTGTCCACACCATGAGGTAAAGATTACATTCATGAAACTGATGTCACAGGTTGACTTTCTGTGTTGGTATGGCTTTAAGAGGCATACTGTTCCACACTTCCGCAACACCATGTGCTCTTAAGTCCCCTACCCTGGAGGAATGGAATGCTTGGAGATATTGGTACTGCGCTCTAACCTGATCTACAGTTAATGGATGAGTCAAAGTGCCATTTGAGATGAATGACAGAAAAAAAAAAGAAAAAAAAAACGCACATAAAAATATTGCTGCTGTATACTCTCCTGGACATGACCTCCTCCCCGTTC
>CAAKHG010051040.1:461-16550 GCA_901007715.1 Dactylopterus volitans
AAGATGGGGAAAACACCTTAGCACGCTTAATCGGGTGACCCAACCCACGAACATTCCAGCTGACCAACTTTATCCCCTCTTTCTTATCCCTAGGTGCCATGAAGAAGTGTAAATGTGAGTTGAGCTGTGTAGGCAGTGACGACATAAAACATATCGTAGGATTATGCAGATCTCACCTTTTATTCTTCGTTTGTTCTTCATTCTGTTGTGTTGTTATTTTTGCCCTATTCAAATACAATAACTTAATACAATAATACAACCCTGCTAACTGAACATTGCTGCTGTTACACCTGAATTTCATCCTTGGGGCAAAAATCTTGTTTTTTTTAATGTTAAACGTGTAAACTATGAATGTTGTACTGCCACTGTAAATGATCAAGGTGAATTTGTATTTAGATTGTATTTTTTTTTAACTTGGACGTTAGTTTTGTGTGTCTAACATGTCATGACTGCTTTGCATAAATGTGTCAATAATTTTCATACTAATTGGGATCATTAGGATAAATATTGGACAGGACGGTGAGCAAGTATCCTGACCACCGTTTCATGTAACCGTTTCAAGTGTGGTTTCTGTGCCTTTAATCGTGATAATATGTCATATTTTTTCACTAGTCTGTGTTTATGTCGACCTGCACTAAACAACAGGATGAGAACGCATGAGGCAAAGAATCGATTTTTGTACTGAACTGTGTAGTTTTAACACAGCAGGCCTGTGTCCATAGCAACCGTCATCATATGATTGCGTATCCTAGCGTAACAGTGGTCAGATTCACTGTTGTCTCTTCCTACGTCCTCATGAATTCTCCTTTACAGCTTTCCTTGAACTCATGATGTTTTTTCGATGCGTTTATGGAAAAAGACGGGAGGGACTGATGGAATGCACACTGTGACTTCGCACAGTTTGATGACAGTGACCTTATACACTCTTTTATTCCTGTACCTTCCTGATTCTTGGATCCGTTTTGCTTTTGAAAATTTCAGTATTCACCATTGTCTTATTAACTGCAGCTCATTGCCTCAGCCTTTTTGAGTCATTGGCTCGGACCTCTAAGGACCTCTGCCTTGTTCCCCATAATTGCTGTCATTTCATTGGCAGACATGATAAGTAGCTTGAATGTTATTTACACTTGTCTTTACCTCAGGGTCTCGTTTCCCCCCATGGATATGCTTTACCAGGCTTTAATGGCTTTCACTTAAATTTTGTTTAGTTCTTTCTATCTTCCGTTTTGTCCTCAGTAAATCAAAAGCCTGCTCGAGTCTGTTGGGTGGATCCAGGGTCTCATTTTATAAACATGGTGGATGCACAAAAGAGGGCCTGAGAGAAGCGTTGCACCACTTCCCATGCAAAAGTGGGGATTGATAAAAACTTCATGTGGTGGCAGAATTTGCACACCCGAGCGCAAACTCTGACACATTCATCACTGACAACATTTTGGAGACAGTCCTGATTGCCTCTCCAGCCATATGAAGTTTGAGCACACTTTTCACCTTCATCATGTCAGAGTCCCTCATGTTGTAACTTCAAATGGCAAAATAGATCACCCCGAGTTTTCAATATATTCTCTGCAGAAATCAATAAGTAGTAGATTTTAGACATAGTCGTGTGTAAAATTCTTGCCGTGTGTGTGTGTGTGTGTAAATATGTATGTATGTATGTATGCATACGATTTGAACTCACTATAGTGCTTGTTCCTGCAGAGGCCGGCTCTCTGCTGGAGTCCTTGATGAATGGGGACTATGAGTCGGTTCTGCGGAGCACGATCGTGGCAGACTTGCTCAAAGGAGACGGCAGCTGCGGCAAGGGGGAGGACATCGAGGCCTATCTGGAGAGACGGGTCCTACTGTATCTGAGTGGAGCTTCTGATAGTGACCAGAGCAACAGGTAATGGACGAAACTGAAATGTTTGAGGTTTTAGAAAATATCCGCCCACTTGCGTATCACTGTGATGCTGTGCTGAATATCAAAAACACTTTTTTTTAAAATCAATATTATAAGTAGGTCAGATCCCGGTTTCCCAGGAAGGGTGCTACATGTTTGAGATGTGTCCCAGCTCCATCACACCCTGACTGAAAAGATCAGCTCATCATCAAGCTCTATAGAACCCTGATAACTGATTCATTTGAATCAGGTGTGTCGGAGCAGGGAGACGTCTAAAATTTGTAGAATGGGGACGCGGATTGGGAAACAGTGGGCTAGCTCACGCTGATCTCCAGCATGAAAATGTTTTTTACTCAGATTTTATGCAGATGATTGTGTGTTTTTCATACAATGACAGTTTTCCTAAAATTAGATTGCAGTCGATTGTTTTCTTTTTTGTTAGTTGGGAGAAGAAACAACACAAAACACTCGGTTCATTTCTAGTAAATTTATGTTTATAGAGCGAATCAATGCTCTAACTTCCCTAATTTGAAAATCTTCAAGCTGCTGTGGAGAAAATGGCAAAAGTACATCTATATTCTCTCATATAGCTGAGCAACACAGCAAACTGAAATTCCTGCCTGATGGTTGTATTTCTCCCTAAATCAGCTTCAGTTTGCATCCATTATAATCCAGTGTCATCATTTCATAACAACAGGCATTTGTCACAATCACTGCATGAATGATACCACAAAACAAGTGGTCAAAATGACCTTGACCTTTGACCTCTCAATCAGTTCATCTTTTAGTCCGAGTAGATGTTTGTGCCAAATCTAAAGAAGTTCCCCCCAGGAGTTATTTCATCATTTTAGACATTTTTCAATCATCAGTGTATATTACATTGTGACTTATGGCCAAAAATGTGTTTTGCTAGGTCACAATGACCTCGAGCTTTGATAAATAGTGTCTGATCGCACAAATAGAAGCATAAAATGACGAATTAATACCACTTTGCATCTAAAAGGTCAAACTGCACCGTGACTCATCTCAGTCTCTTTAATAAGATATTTCTGGAAGGCCTGGATATAATTTCTTCAAATTTGGCACTAATGTCCACTTGAGTTTGAGCGTGAACTGATTAGATTTTGACAGCATTTTAGATGAATATCTTGTAGGATGAAATGATGAAGTAATGATCCTTTTCTACTCTAAATACATTTAGTGCAGTTCATTGAAAGTCTTAACTACATACAGTTTATCATGCTTAGGCATGCATGTAAACTGCAGCTGGACTGGTTGGTGGAGGGAGACGAGCGTCAGGCAGCACTTCTTGTTTTCCGTCTGTCGTCCTGTACGGATGAACTTGATCAGTTTGGACAGTTTAATTATCTTTTTTTTTTTTTTGAAACCCATCATTCTCCTCTGACAGCCGTGACAGTTTTAGTATCGGTTGGTCCAGCTGCAACAAATCTGGCAGCGTTCCGGCCACTGACTGCCAGGAACACAAGATAGTTGTGCTGCCTTTTATATATTTTTTTCTGTCTCTTTAAGTTTGATTTTTAAACCGTAAATATTTACTGCTGGTAGGGGGAATGATTGTGGGAAGAGGCAAGTGAAGGACAACACTTGCTCTTTCCTCAACATGACTTAAGGGCCCTCGGGCAAGGCAAATTACCCCTTAATGCTTCCCGGGTGCTGTAACGGCAGCTGCTTACTGCTCTGGGGTGTGTGTGTGCTCACTGTGCATGGACGGATCAAATGCATCAATAAGGCTACTGTATAATGAGATTTGAATTGTTTTTTTTTAAATGTATTGCAGTCAGAGTATTAGACGCATCAGCTTTGAGTTTTTCGCTGTCTCCCGTCTGCTTAGGTGTGTTGCCCCCTGCGCGACAAGCAATAAAAACGGAGACGAAGCGACGTGACAATAAATGAAAGAATTATGTCGCACAGACGACCACTAGGAAAGGCGCATAGACATGAGCTCCGCATACGTGCAGCCGTTCACACGCTGTGTTCACGCGCGTTCCCAGAAGTCATGTGACTTTGATGTGGACCTGAACACTCGTCGGCAGCACATTACTAGTCACATAAGATTACAGCTGCCGAGATGCAGGCCGCACGTTGGTAACCTATGATCATCACAGTGTCCATTGCCAGACATGTATCGGAAGCAGGATCTCAGGTCTGCATCAGATTTGAAATTTTTTTTTTAATGAATGTGCTGTCAAGATGGAGGTGATGTGTGATTTGACATTTTTTGAATTGTTTTTTTTTAATTGTTGTGATGCGTATTTTCTCCGTTTTTGTTTATTTCTAAGTGTATGAACTTTTATTGACCAAGCAAATATAACTTTTATTATGTTACTGGAGGGCTGGGTGAACTTCTCAAGAGGCAAATTCTAGGCTACAAACAAACAAATGTCCAACGCGATCATCCGGTGACGATTCAAGTCCAGTGATCCATATATTTACAGTTCTTTTAATAACGCAAACTCTCACCTTTGCATTGTCCATGATCAAACACAAATAGGATGTTTCCATTCATCCAGTGTAACTTGAAGCACATACTTCTTGCTAGACATGCTTCTTGTTAGACAGTATCAGAATTTTTTATGATCATATGGCGCATATATCTGCAAAAAGAGATGACTTTGTAGCCGCAGTTCAGGAAATAACTCCATCTATGTGACCACGAGATCTTATATGAACTTCTTGTGTCGGTATCAAAGCTGATGGTGGGTGTGGATGATTGCCATTGGCTGGCCTGGTGGCTGTCATGACCAAATGTCTGAGCTCCAGCTCTTAAATAAGACCTAGCATGTTCCCAGTCGTTTAAAGGAACTTTGACTTTGGCCAAATTGACGTGTTATTTCAGTAATAAAATGACAGCATAGTTCAGTATCTGATTGTGAGCTGCTGACTGAAATCGCCATATTGAGGCTTTGAGGGTAAATGCACTGTATAACATTTCCTTTCTTTCTCTCTGGCATGAGTAAAAACATTACTTCTCTTTTTGCCTGGTCAGGACTGGATCCATTTGCTCTGTCACCCTTCATCACTCTCTCACCTTATAGAAAGGCAGCAAAGCGTGTTGGGACTTGATGTTTTTACATCAGCGACAGTTGCGTCTGCTGGCATGTCTTCATGTGTCGGCTCGAATTCAACTATGTACATCATTATCATATTTTTGTCTAGATGTGAACATTCACAGTATTAATACTGCAAAATGCAATGAAAGGGCGGATGTAAATTTAATGTACAAGATGACAATGTGCCTGACTGACTACACTTAAAGCAGTTCGCAGTTGAATTGCTGAATAGATAGAAAGCGAAAAGTTGTAGTTGTCACTGACACCCATTTAAGAAGCTATAGAAATAAAATATCACTAAAACTCATATTTGTGTTTGTATGTTTAGAAGAATATTTTTGAAGTCCATAGATTATATTTCCCAACCAAAGCTGGTTAATGTAAAGTATATGATTCCTTTTGATTCATCATTTCTTTGGCCTTTTTTTTTTACTGTCACTCAAACTGAATTGACCGTGCAAACTGAGTGATGTTGCCAACAGCAGGAAAACCTCATGCACGGAGCCGTTCATCTTCATGTGGAAGAGCCAGACTGCCTGAGCATCATCTTTACTTATCAAAACTCTGCAGTTCAGCTTCTTCTGAGCGGAACACCAGCGGTTTGTTATTTTCTGACAGTTTGTGATCTTTTGAGTTAAAACGGGCTGTCAGATGGGCGATGAAAGCAAAACTTATTTTTAAACCATGCTAAACTTGATTGAAGTGATGGATCAACCCTATCAAAGTCAACACTTTCACAGCGTCCTTGTATAATTTCTGTGTTTCAGTGTAGCGCAGCTCAAGAAAAAAATCATCCATTTCATGTCTGCAGTTGTTGAAAATGTGTTTTAATCTGATTTTTAATTTGTCATCATACGTCATTTATGTTGTGATAGCCTTGTAATTATTAACAAAATATATCAACACCTCCACAATATGTTCTTGTATCACTGCAGTACTGTATGACAAAGGTTTATTTTACTTTATTTATGACAAGTCAGCCCCCTGTGCCATAAAACGATAAACAGACTTAAGACAAAAGCTCGTAATGTAAATACCTTTTATAATACAGCCATTTTTAATATTCAGTCCCTGTGTATGAGACAGTTTATATATAGAACTCTTAATCTTTTCTGAAGCCTGCTCACGTTAACAGTTTCTTTGTTTGCTTAGGTCACAAATGTGTTTGAATGGAAATGTTCCCCAATAACAACGTGCCTCTACAACGATAAACAATGAACATACAGTATGTAGCCATAACAATCTTTCCCAGATGGCAGCAGCCTTCCACCTGCGTCTCTGATTGATGCCAGAGAAGATGATCTCCATGTGTGGACGGCGCAGGTCCTCCTTTTAACGAGACAAGGTTAACGCTTGAGACCTCCCCAGGTCGTTCCCGGCATCCAGCAATGCTCTTCCTCATGGTGGCCTGTAGTAGGGACCACCCCAGCGGAACCAACGGATTTACTGTGGATGCCATCATCACCAGGGTTGTTCCCAATGGTCTCTATATCGCTGGAGAGAAAAAAAACAAAACAATGTCATTGTGAAAAATACGTAACATTGCAGGAAAAACGCAATGCTGACCTGTGCTTCACTAAAACGACGTCCGCAGTGCACAGCAGCAGTGTTCTGTGGTGCAACGTTAACTTGGTTCAATCAGCTAATCCGCTAGCTCTTGAACAAATGGCACAATGGTGTTGTGTAATATTTGCCTAATGATGATGCGTTTGCAGTCAGCCACTAAAGCTGTGAATTTAACTCTTGAGTTGTGTGAGCTAAATTTTTAAGGAGCAACTTCTCACAGCAAAAGCAGTAGTTCTGACTGCTAATCATAAATCTGAGATCAGCATTTCTGTTAGTTCAAATGCATTACATACATCAGTCTTCAGAGAATGTCACCATAAACTCCACATAAGCTGATGATAATGAAACTATTTGTTGGTTACAGCTCTTTTCGCCAGCCTGGAAACTTGAACAGAAGATAACTAAGATGTTTCTCTCCTGACATTGATCACCCGATCTCATACCAGCATTCTCCTTCCCCCAAATCTAAGCTTTTGCCACTGTGTTGAACTCATTGGGAAGATAATAAGCTGACATGCCCATGAAATCTGCTTTGATATTAAAAACTGTTGGCAGCATGCTGTGACTGGATGATGTATTTACAATGACAATGATGACATCATAGCTGATCGCTGACCCAGCGCTGAACTGGTGGATCAGACTAGCGATGGTTGGCAGAGGAATGCAGGTGGTCATTCTTGTAAAACACGCTTATTTGACTGAAATTGAGATGGCGGCTATGAAGTCTGGAATTCTTTGCAGTTCTCTTGTGTCCAGGGTCTCTCCACTAAGTCTGGTGTGTCTTGTTCTCTTGCTTCAGGGGGTTGGCAGTGATGACCCTCGCTGTGTCCTGTCTCCACATGTTTGTCCAGAGCAACTGGACTGGTCCTCCTCTATCCATAAACCCCGGTGACCTGCTGCCTCTGGCCCTGACGTTCTCTCAGGTACTCCGCCGTCTCGTGTCATCTGTCGTCCTGGCTCTGCTCCGCTGACCCATTGTTACACTTGTAGCACTACTAACTGATTTGATACATTAAAATGGAATCACTGTGCATTCAATTCAATAACGATCGACTACAACATTGTAAGCGCTCTAAAAAGCTTCAGCAGGACACTTCGTGCTAAATCAAGCAGCGTGATAGTTTAGGAAGGTCATGGAATTCTGCCTCAAATCCAGCAGCCAATCACTTCTGCCACTTTCGATCAACGAGACACCGAGTGTGATGGCTGATATTAACCGCTTACAGGCAAAAATACAGGCACGACTATTGAAGGTGTTCCCCCTCATAGCATTTTGTGTGCTGACCTCTTGCTAAAGCTGCTGTTCACCGCAGCAGGTTAAAGCCTCCTGATTCTTTTCATCTTCATCCACACGAAGTATCAAGGGCTCTGCATGTGCTTTGAGGTGCCTGTACCTTTTGTGTGTTGTCACACATCTCGCTGGGCAGCGTTTGATTGTTGAAGCTAGTACACGAGCACCGAGGTTTAGCTTGCTGCTGTGATCAGCGTCGACTACTTTCATAGCACTGTAAGTTTGCAGATGATGTGTGCATCGCTTGGTTTCTGTTTGGGCTGCACGATAAAATATAGTACCTCCATACTTTTTTTTAAATATCTCAGTCATGATACGACTTGACTGAGCTGATAATTTTTCTTAAAAAAACAAAAAAACAGCTTTTACTCCAAATGAAATGTAAGTTTCTATCAATACCCTAAAGTTGAAAAAGTAAAAAACAAAACAAAAAACAAAGCCTGTGCTCAAGGGCTGTGACGGGGGAAGGGTTAGTGTAAAAAAAATTTAATGACAGTTAAAAATGTTGATGTTGTTGCATTTTATGATATTAATAATTGTGAATGTCAACGATATTTTGCTCTGCCCTAGTTATGATGTTAACTTTTGAATTTCTTAGTATTCGATGCAGAGCTTGTGCATTGCCATTATTGGTTTTCCAGTTTCCATATTAGCTGAGCAAAATTTTGTGGTGTTTCTGTTGTTGCGGTTTGACTTCTGTCAGGGGTTTTATTTGCTCATTTATGCTAAGTATCCACTCGCTTTATACAGATTTATGCCCATTCATATTAGTAAATAATCTAAGCTGTGTTAGTAACTGAATTGTTTAGCCCTGAAAGGCCGGGCGTCATTACAGTGTATGAATTTTGAATTGTTTGGGGATATGCAATGTTACCATGGCTGCTTCTTACGACTCGCATTCAATACAATCGGCACAGATCTGCACAGAATCTTTTAGCTACCTTATGAAATTATTGCTACTAGGCTATTATGAGAGAATCCTGCATACTTGTATTTACCTGCCATAGTTGTTTTAGGGGTTCTCTAACAGATCTTGAACTCAGGTGCCTGAATTTGCTTCTGTTTCTTAAGATGGCTCAGGTTTTTCTTTATTGTAGATGCATGACTGTTACATGAACTAAGTGCATTATAAATGTATACGTCACATATGCAGATTAACTTTATTTATTCATCCCATTGTTGTACAGTAACATGTAATTCTCCACTTTTGGGACCTTACAGTCAGACCCACAGATAAATGTTTATCTTACTTTAGTAGCTGCAGTTCCTTCATCCAGAAGAACTGCCACTTTGTCATCTGTCCTTTAAAGCTTCAGAGCCTCCTCGCTGATGTTCCTGGGAACTGTGCGTACCTCCTAGCTGGCGTGTCTGTGGGGGCAGCGCCCTCTCACTTATGTGTCAGAAGGACACGCAAATCATTCTTAGGTTCTGTCCTGGCTGTTCAACGGATTTTTCCGATGACCTTTGGTGGATGGTTATTTAGGGCGTTAAAGCTCATGCTTTATGCTTGTATACTGCAGGTGTGATAAAGAAGCCCCTGAACAAAGCTATTCAGCCAAAGATAATCGTTAAGTAGCAAGGCCTGGGAATTTTGCAGTTGCCATTGTTTTGGATGAGTGTTCCTGACTGATATGAAGTAGAGAGTCAGTACAGGAAGGCCATGGAAGACTACCTTAAAGCCAGCAGCTAATTACTTGCTCCTATTCAAATTTATTATACACCTGGTGTTACTATTATTTGCCAGAGGTGTACATAAATATAGGAGTACCTATGTAAACTGTTTCCCATCACCATTTTGGCGCTGAATTTACAACACCCACCACCTCCCCAGCTCCTGCTCCTATTGGTACATGCCATGATTTTTTTTCCTATTACATTTTCACTGAAGTAATAGCAATTGTGTTTTTTCAACAAAAAAAAAAATGCTGTCTTCATCACTACAGCTTAAATTTGTGTTTATGCATATTAATACATGTAGTTATGGTATTTAACTTCTCAGGTTTTGCTCTTTTCTTCACACCTATTTGCGTTGCTGTTCAGGTGTTGCATTAAAAGCTTGTTCACAGGGATTAAAGCTGCTGTTTGACACTCTCACCCTGCTGGTGTGATAAAGGAGCCCCCTGAACTTAACCATTGCACTTTCAGCATTAGTCTGAATAAAAGACAACACCGACTCATTTAGGTGAAAAAAGACTTTCTGAAGACTAAATCTGATTTTTATGAAGATAATCATTTATTTAATTCTCTTCTCTCGTTGCATTAAACATGATCCTATCTTTCTTTCTATGTCATCTTAAACTCTTTGTCCTGTCAAGTGAGTCCAGTTTTATTTGTTTAGCCAGATTGACAGATCACATTGCCGCAGTAGGCTCAACAATCTATACAGTGAACTTAACCCTCAGTCCTTAAAACGCTCATTTAAGTTAGGGGAAAAAAAACTTTTAAGGCAGAAACCTCAGGAAGAGCCCCAGAGGACACTTGGCATAGTCTTCACCGTCTATCTATTTGAGTTATCGCTTGGGCTCCATGTCACTGTGATAACAATAATTTCGAAAAATTGGACTCATGTTCTTCATTTCATTCTGTAGTCTGAGATGTCGTCTTGTTCATTAGTTGCTGTTCTTCCTCTGTCATCTCCATCACCATCTCTCTCTCTCTCATTCACCCTCTCGGCCTCGCTCAGCTTAGACAAGGAAGGGCCTGATATTGACATTTTATATATAAAGAAGTATAAACTTATCAAAAGCTGTCAAAATGGCACCTTGCTAGGTAGCATACTGTTGCAGCAGCTCGTGTGTGCTTTTGAGGTTTTTTTTTTTTTTTTATTGGGCACTTCTGTTCTCTTATTTTCATAATGCATGGAGTGTTTCTCTTATAACCTGCTGCTATGGTTCAATAAAGTACATCTGCCTGCCTGCCTGCCTGCCTGCCATGTCACAGTGTTTATTATTTTATTAAAGATCTGGACAATTTGCACGTCATTTTAGTCATTGTTTGAACCTCTGAAGAATGGGAAAGTATAAATATATACAGTATATTGTTGAAGACGCGAGGTTGAGTGTCCAACCAATGATCGACGATTACAGGCCATTTGAGGCGGCGCCGGCCCAATTTAACCCTCACTTAGCTTGACCTTTGTGCCACTTGGTTCCAGATGATCACTACCTCTGCATCTTTCTGCAGCTGGCTCACTTAAATCAGGAGTTGAACATCTACTTTACAAGTATTTGGCACCACTCCTTTTTGTGAATGTACAGTATAAAGACATTTTGATGTCTGGCCAACCCCACTTTTTCAGACTTATTTCCAGGACTTATTTCTGGTATTGTATTCTTTACTAGCACGGTTGTTGTTCTAAGGTCTGATAGCGCACCTCGGTACCAAACTGTGACAGTGTCTAAGTCTAATACATGCCTCATAAAACAAATAGTTATGACTAACTTGTTCCCTGAAGGAGAGGAATGAGGTACAACACAATATAGCATGGGATATCACGACCTCACATGGCCCGACTGAAGAAACCTCAATTCATGCTTTTAGGGCAGATGACATGTGGTGACATATGTGGGTCCCCTCACATGTTAAATATCCATTGCCAGCGCCGTCGTTCCGTTTGATAATCGCTCTTCACTGAGCTTTGCTGCACAATGGGGCAGCAAAGGGTTGCACCTCGTTCCTCTCCTTCAGGGAACAGAAGTTGGTGTAACTATTTGTTTGTTTTCAGTCGATTCACTTGGTACAACACATATAGTTTTGGACATGTACTCGCACCCCGCAGAGGAGCCACCAAACTGAAAATAAACCCTCCGCACTTTAGTTCATGGCAGACCCAATTAAAAGGACAGTGAGCGACCGAAGGGGCTGTCGCATCCAAGATGGTGAAACCGAACAAAAGCGTGCCGCGATGACAAACTGGCTGCAGCGCGAACATCGCTCAGTGTTTACCCTTCAAACAAAGCCCATGAAGTTGCCATGTCCCATGTCGAGTGTGCCCGCGCTCCCTGAGGCAGTGAACGACCATTACTGTTGTAAACCGGGGAGATAGCCTCCATAATCGAGTGTGAAAGCCACTGTTTGGATAGAGCCTTGCTTCTAGCTGAAGAAGTAATCCAGACAAACAAATGGTCACATAAACACACACTTTGAGTGCTGTCCATGTATGCATACAACACACGCACAAGTGCACAGAGAATGCAACCTCTCGGCTCCTCAGAGGCAAAAGGAGGAGGACACAACCTCTAAGCTATAGAGCGGTAGGCTGCAGGGTTAACTTTAGGCAAACGCACTGTGTTGCAAATGCAATGTAACCTTGAAGCCTTCTTTAGTGGAAATCCAGCATAACAAGCGGATACAGCTGCCAAACAAATCTTGAATTTGAAAAAGGAGAGATTTTTGTCCCAACAGCCCCCGAAGGAATTTCAAAACATCCTCAACGGAACACTGAGAAGGTATAAATTTCTGATCCTGGCACCACTGCTCAGAAGTCTCTTGGTCATTGCCACCACATTTGAGGGCAGACCCTGAGCCATCAAATTAGACCTCTCAACAGGTAAGCATGCATGCATGCATGTATGCATGCATGCAGATGTCTCACCTCCACTCCCACCTGAGAGAGAGAAGACACCTCTCGAGAGGAGCCTGCCAAGGTGCTCCTCCATAGACAGCAAATCAGCCTGCTGGCTATGGAGGAGCAACCAGGATCAGAAACGCATCCTACCACAAAGCAATTATGGTTAAGGAACGGTTTGAGGAACACAACAAGTATTTTGCCTCCAAATTCTCCAGATCTCCATCCAATTGAGCATTTGTGGGATGCGCTCTATAAAACAAATTGGATCCATGGAGGCCGAGCCTCACAACTTGAAGGACTTAATGGATCTGCTGCTCACATCTTGGTGCCAGAAGTGAGGTCGAGTGAAGTCGTGTATAGACAGATCAGTGCTGCTTTGGCGGCAAAAGGGGGGCCCTAACCACAATTAGGTAGGTGGTCATAATATAATGGCTGATCAGGGTATGAAATAGGGCTATTTAAGCCGCCAGGCACAGCTCCATTGGCAGAACATTAACCAAACCAGCCTTCTCAGCTCCGTCCAAATCCAGATACTGCCCGTAGCAGGTCATTAATGTGTGAAGACCGCGATTTATTCCACTATTTAGTTAATTCTATCACGAAGTACGGAAACATGAGCAGGGGGTTATTGGCTGCTGTCATCTGAGTTGGAAGGAAAAACTCCATGAACCACAAGCATGGAGCAGACAGCCACTTGACCTCCAGCTTGTCAGCGGCATGGCGGAGGAGTGAAGTATCATCCTGGATGACTGACAGCGGTGGCACACTGACCCGATGATACCTCTTGTTCATCCTCCATTGATGCGTTTTTCATCCGCACATAAAACAAAACAAAACAGGATGTTAGGATTTTAGTGTAACAGCAAAATGCGCGAGTAACTCTGAACACGCCGAGAGAGTGGAAATGACCTTGGTTAGTACCTCTGAACTGTGATGGAACCAGTCAATGGTGGTGTCAATGCTGACATTTTAACGGCTGATAATGGCTCAATGCAGCAGCAACGGTTTGAAATGATTTCTGAGTCTGCGAGGTGAATGCAGAGGTAGTCAACCATCTGGGGGGTGTCTGTATCACGATTTAATATGAAAAATAATGTCCTCCATTGGCTCTGCGGTGAGCAAGCTTCTCCTCCAATCAGAGGTGGGCAGAGTTTACCAGAGTCGGCGATCAGTTTCAAGTATATTGGTTTATTGACTGTGTGTATTGTGTATTCACCTCGTTATGAGAAGTGCTTCAACTTAGGTTAAATTAGGGTTTAGGCTTGACTTGACTAGTTACAAACCTGGGCTAGACATGTGTCGGTAGCCCTAAGAAAAGCCTGGCCAGTCTTGAGTGTGAGCATGAGAATGATTTGCGCTACGCCGCGTCAGAAACTGTGAAGCTGTAGAAGCTGCTGTGATCCATGGACTCTAATTCAGTCACATTTCAGTTTTACAGCAACTGTTACGAACAGCAGGTTCTGTGCTGAAAGATAAGTGGCACTTTGTAGCAAGATTTGGGTTTACTTTGATTCACAAGTATCAAAATGTCATTGTCAGTGCTGTATTTTTTAAGTGATTATGACTATCATGACATGATGGTATGAATGTGTTTATATTCTGAGTGAAAGTATGTTTCTCTCGGTGTGTCAAGTGAGCAGAGCTGGAGAGACCAGAGGGAGCTGCACCATTAATAGAGAATCTCTGGGGTCCTAATTACCCTGGTTTGGTGAGATTGCTTCTTGGTGGCAGTTGTTTCTTTTATCTCAGGAATTCCTTTGGCATCAGTGATTTATCTGTGCTGTTGCACCAAGGATTGTTATAAGGCTGGTTGTCCATGCTGCCTGCATGACAGCGTAGGTGAAAGGCAGCAGCAGTGCTGCGCTTCTCACATGGAATTGATTCTTGTAGAAAGGAGAGAAGGAAAAAAAAATCAAATCTGCTTTTAAAATAAATTCAAAGGCAGTGTTTTTCAGAACAAGTGAAATCTTTAAAAAAAAATGACATGTGAGTACAAGGAATGTGCTGCAGATATTTGAGAGTGTACATGAATTCAAATATTTATGAAGCAAAGTATAAACCAACCATGGCATAGTCTGCATAAACACACATGCTCACCAGCAATGCTACAACAACAATGTGGGGTTTTTTGTTGTTGTTTTTTTAAGTCCAGATCGGTGAAATCGGCATTAAGCACTTAAGGCTTCATTGTTATGATCGCTGCGAGATGTTGTCATGTGGTTTGAGTTAACGAGTGTGACATGACTTGAATTACAACAATCTCTACTGAACTCAACTCAGCTTTGCAGAAATATTTTTGAATGATTTTAGTTGTCAACCTCCGTGTCTTCAGCCCTCACGCAGCAACTCATCTCACGATCTTTTAGGATGAAATTAAAGAGAAAATGTGTAAGGCGTAATTATTTAAAATGGCTTATTCATCCGAAGTGGCTGGCGCAGAAATTTAGTTTTACTTAAAAAACATTTTAATATATTTTTTGCAGGACCAGACACTGGATGAGTCCATCCTCTCCAGCCTGCTCCTGGACGGAGAGTCGCTGTACAGCCTCGTGGCCAACCCCTTCCTCCTGCTGCTGGCCCGGGTCATCCTCACCAAGTGCTCATCGATGATGGAAGGCCTCCAGGTAAGACTGTCTCAACTGCATCATGGAAAACAGTAACCGAGCCTTTAAAGAAATGTTTCGCTGTGTGAGTCTTCACAGCATCTAGAGTAATGAGCTCCGGAGGTCACTTAAGTCCTCTAAAGGCACAGAGGTTAGCCTCCTACTGTCGGTGGTAGCTGTAAGGACAAGATGAACACCTACCAGGCGCCAGATGGTGGCACCACGGTGTCCGGCCAATTTACATGTGCTGTGTTTTGTGTCCTGACTGGCACGACTGTGATCCTCACTGTCCACGAGAGATGTGGTGACACAGAAAAGTCATGGAGGTTCTCAGCTCAGCATGGCCACGTCTACATCTGGTGATAATTCACTTTTTCCTGCGTTTTATGTTTGCTCTTTATGTATGTTTTTAAAACAACGACTTTTAGCCAAGCATTGCATAATGCCTTTTTTTTGGCCGATGAAAATAATTGAGTAAAATTTGGATCCTGATGACGGATATGAGGAACTGATGAGTAATCAGACATGTGCCTGAGCAGTATTCCTTGCATTGATCTTTATACCTTTAGTGTAGTATTTTATGGAGAAAAAACGGGGTGACCAACAAGTATTTGACTGAATAGAAAGCAATATTCTTCCTTTTTCGGTGGAATCGCTGACTCCCTCAAAGAGTGTTTTATGATGGGCAGCTTTAGTCCACTACGGTCTCACAATCAACCAAGAACGTTTACTTGCCACAATATCCACACTGTGCCATTTTCAGACATGGCTGTGAACAGTCGGGTTTCTTTAGCTGCATGCGAGAGCAGGGTCACATCAGTGATGAGCGTGCGCTGGTCCCGTCCTGCCATCGCCACGCTCACGAGCTCAATTATCCCTGAGCAGGGGGGGGGCGCCGGGCTAATTAGCATGTTAACAGCTAATGTAATGGAGAATCCTTGTCTGTATTCTGACGATGAGGAGACAGGTGTACATGTGCCTGCTGACAGGATGAATATGTGTGTGAACATGCTCAGCGAGTGTGTGTGTGTGTGTGTGTGCAAGAGGATGTTGATTTGGTGAGACAGACAATTAAAGCTCCCATGTAACCATGCAACAGAGGATGGGGT
>CAAKHG010051043.1:15227-37000 GCA_901007715.1 Dactylopterus volitans
ACACACACACACACACACACACACACACACACACACACACACACACACACACACACAAACTATCATGTGTACCACAAGCAAAGCAGACATGCACACACATGCTGGGGAATCAAGGGAGAACCATTCAATTTAAACTGGGATTTGGCAGTTGAGTCCTTCTTGCGCGGCTCAGAGGTCGTCATTTGCAGTGAATCTGTGTGTGAGTTCAGAGTGAAGCTGAGTTCAGAGAAACACTGCCATCATTTAACTCTGCCACTATACTAAAACAAAAGCCCCATTGATTAGGCATAATTACTGCTTGATGATGAACTAGGTGCACTCAGAGCAATTACACACCATTTATTTGTCACAGGTCAGTCATCTGTCTTCATGCTGCTCTGCACTGTAAGCAGTCAGAGTATGTGATATGATCGTGCCCATCCAAAGAACATTTGTGTTTTATCAGGCAGTTATGCACAACACCGTTTACATGTTCAGTGTAAATGCAGGAGTTGCTGTGTTCATGCAGAGGAGAAAAGAACAGTATGGATGTTGACATGATTTTTTTCAGGAACATGGACCAGATGACAAAGTACAAGCTCAATATCTTTTCCAGTTAACTGATGTTGTGAATCAGACTGAAACTGAGGTTTTGGGAACATCATATGTTCTTTATAGTTTGTTTTGAAAGACTCCATCTGTGATACCTCAGGAGGTCCATCACAGAAAGACAGCTTTTCAAAGTTTACTCCCTTCCCTTCTTTTGTCTAGTATGACAGTGTTGGTGATCGTGAGATTTTCTTGATGTTCATAAGTACGGAGGGATTTCTCTGCCTGTCTCTGTTGTTCTAGTTATTAGACAGTTACCGATTTCAGTCATTATGACTTGTTAACTTTTTCCATACAAATACTGGTGCAGCTGAAATAAACATGGTGAGACTATGCTTGGAAATTTCCAAGAGAAGCAGTGAGGAACAATACTGTTTATTTTCATTCATAGTATTTTTCAATTTTTTTTTTTCAAAAAAGTTGGTGAAAGCACCAACTTTTCGATGCATATCACAATAAAAGGACCAAAATGTAGGATTTTGATGCATCTAGTGGTAATATTGCAGAATGCATCCAACTTAATCTCCAACCCACACACTTAGTTTTAAGTGATTATACAATAAGGACAGAATATTATATTCAGCTACCGGTGAATCACTCTAAATCCTACAAACTAGTCCTTTAAATAAAACTCAGCAGAAGCCCACAGTTGCTTTTTTGTGGAAGATGTTTGCATTGATCTGGTTGTGGTCAAGGCCCTGTGTTTACAATCCAGGTTCAGTAACTGATAAATTAGTCAAAATAATCCAGATGCTTTATCTAGATTAACACTGAATGATGGAAAACACTGTTACTGAGGCTTTGGAGAGTCATCCAACAGCAAATGTTTGTACAGGATGTTAGTTTTCCTCAAGCTACAACAATGATTGTATGAATATCTCCATAACGCGAGTGTGTGCGTGCGTGTGTGCAATTGCAATGGAATAGAGTTGACTGTATATATCTTACTGAGCATCAGAAATCCAGTCGATTTATCCTCCCAAACCAACCCAGCTCTCTAATCTGCTTTCCACAGCAGTGGTCGCAGTCACCCATGGGTCCAAAACAACCCAAACTGACACAAGACCTCAGACCAGGGCACGCACTCAGACACAGACGCAAAGGCACACACGCAAGCACGTGCGTGCACACAGACACACAGAAATCTGGAGATAAGCCACGTGAGGCATCTGAATGAGAGGTATTGTTTGTTGGAAAAATCTGTGGCCAGTCAGTAACTCAGGAGTATGGGTTTCATCCTCGACAGTACACTGTCTTTCCAATCCCACATCAATAATGTGGCCCTGTCTGTATCCTCCCACCTATGCAACATCATCCGCCTCCACCCCTCCCTCATACCCATAGCACTGCTATCCTGGTCTCACAGCCTCGTCACCTCTTGCCTGGACTGCTGAAACTCTGTTCTCTTCGGTCTCACTCACAAATCTCTCCATAAACTTTAACTGGTCCAGAATTCAGTGGCCCACATCATCACCAGAACCCCTTCCATCCACCACATAACCCCCGTTTTGTAGCAGCTCCACTAGCTCCTCATCAAGTTCTGGATCAACTATAAAATCCTCCTAATGACATTCAAGGTCATCCACAACCTTGCACCTCTGTACCTGTCTGCCCTCTTCCATGCTGCCACCGATCTTCCTCCTCCCTCCACCTCACTGTTCCCACTGCCTGTCTTGCCACCATGAGGAGCAAAGCCTTCAGCCACCCTGTTCCCCGGCTCTGGAACTCACGACCACCCTACCTGAGAAATATTACCTCAGTTCCGCAAATTCACATCTCCACAAAAAACGCAACTGTTCAGAAATGCCTTCTCTCTGTAACAATTACATTGTCCATTTTCAACTTACATCTTTTACCTGTGTATACTGTGCTTTTATTTGCTTTGTTCTTTTTATCTCTTTGTGCGGTGGTCTCCAGCATCAGAACAGCGCCTTTAAATAAAATGTATTATTATTATTATAGCTTACCTCCACTGTTAGCTAGATACTGTTTGTACATGTGGGAGTTTTATTCTGTTAGTATGTGTGTAATCAATCACCACTTGGATGCTGAAACTTTCACTACATACTACACTACATTCATTACATATGGGCGGCATGACTCAGTTGGTAGAGTGGCCGTCTCTGTATTGCCTGCTGGACTGATGGTCACCACGCTATGATGGAGTCCTCAGCTTGGAGAGTCATTCTGCTATTTTCTGTTAGCATTTGTTCAAGTTACATTTTCTGAAAAAAAAATGTCAGCCCTAAGTAATATTCATTCATCAACCACTTAACCTAATAAAAGGTCTTCTGCTGCTTTGGTCCATCTAGTTCAAGGTTTGACATCTTGTGGGTTCAGATATGTTTTTCTCCATACCTTGGTTGTAAGAAATCGTTAATTGAGTAACTGTTGCTTTTCGACCATTTTTCAACCATTTGCTGTAAACAATGGTTTCGTGTGAAAATCCCATTAGATCAGCAGTTGCGGAAATACTCCAATCGGCCCGTCTGGCATTAACAACCATACCACGTTCAAAGTCACTTAAATCCCCTTTTTCCCCAATTCTGATGCTTGGTTTGAAATTAGTAGACCGTCTTGACCATGTGTGCAGTTGCTGCTGTGTGCCATGTTTCTGTCATGTGATCAGCTGATGAGATATCTGCATGAACGAACAGTTGAACGGGTGTACCTAAAATTCGTTGGTGGGTATATATTTTTGATTAAAATACCATTTGATGAATGATGATATTTTTTGGAATTGTGTCTAAAAGACATCCAATGATATTTACGGTGAGTGTATGAATGCTGTTGGCCTTTACTGCCTGTTTCTGTTTTGTTTTCTGTTTAACAGTCAAGCAGTTAAACTTAAACTGCCTTGTTTAAGATGATTGTTGTTTGTCTATTATTGCCTCTTGGAATAAAGAGTTCCTTGTGAAAATTTTATTTTCTTTAGAATTTTCTTCTATTAACATTTTTAAGAAAAATAACTAAAAATTAAGTGATAACTGATGTCCTCAAATGTCTTCAAATGCCCATCCCTAGTCTAGACCCTCAAATCCTCAGTTCTTTCTTTTTTTGTTTATTCTGACAGGTTTAGAAGCCACTATTAGGTCCTCTAGAGTCAACAAGGTGCACCTTACTTTCCACTTGGAGGGAAAACATTGTGATGTTTATAATTATATTTGTATTCAGCAATTGTAAATATCCTTGCATTTTATCTAGCACCACGTCTATTAATTTGTAACTTTATGTATGGAAAATTTCATCCTGTCCTTTCCTGTCCTGAAACCCAGTTTTCTATTACGTCCGCGACCTGGATAAGCAGTAGACGACGAGTATGAGTACGAGTACATAGATTTGGTACAGATTGCTTTCCAATAAGCTACTTGCTATGGGTCCTTTTAAGAAATGTTGTCTTTTTGTGCCAGTCATATGTTTTACTTGCATAAAACACTCGAATTCAATGTAGTGTTAACTGCCAAAAAAATGCTTTTTTATTTCAAACCTGTTGCTTTCTAACTTCAGGTTGGCAAGAGTTAAGGCCTACAGGCCAAACTAAAAGCACAAGTTAAATATAAGTACAAATGTACTGTAATTATTCAACTTGAGATTTAATTACATGTTTCTGCCTTTTATTGTTTTTTGGGGGGTCATTTTGCCTTCCTTGAAATATCTGGATACGGGCTGGCTGTGTTTTGTCCATGTGTGGGTAGATAAACTTCTAATCTTTAAATGTTTTCAGTTCTAGTTGTTAAACAATGCATTATAAAATGATCCTCTTTTCTCAAGGTGTCCTTTTCATTACTGTATTTCATGTTCTTTTTGTATGTTTTTCCTATGTATAAGAGTGTTGATTTTTCACTTTTTACATTCTTGGTTAATTGCTGTTCTTGTATTTGCATTAAATAACATAGTTTTGTTTGCTGCTGCAAGAGGAGATGACAGTGAACCTGGAAAAATCATATATTACACAGTGTAGAAACACGAAATGCCTATTCATTTTCTTTACAAGACTGTCAGTGAAGCAAAAAAATCTTTGCTTGCATTTATGAGTTTTTTTCTGCTGTTTTCAAGGCTGCAGCTGTAACTCATCCACTAGAACAAGTAGAAACCTCAGAGTAATTGTTTCAGCATCGACTGTGAAGAGACATCACTTTTTTCATAAGCTCTTTCCCTCTTGTCCAACCTACAATATCTTGAGCAACACTGCAGGAACTTGAGGAGAAAGAGGAAAACACGGCAAAAAAATTCACCGCAAAAACAAAAAACAAGTTGGGAGGTAGATTGTGTGTGTGCATGTGACTGTGTGGAGTGGATAGTGCACATCTGCTAGCAGGGATGTAACGTGTGCTTCATCAATATAAGACGTGACTCCTACCTCCATCATATCTATCAACCAGAGCAGCCTTTCCTACAGAGGAAGGTGGGAGGGTTGGGGATGGTGGGGGGGTTGAGGTAGAGGTAAGGTTATTGCAATCAAATATCAGCCATGAGACTCTCCAATCTAAAATGAAAGGCAGTACCATTGTAAAGCCAGACCAGTAACCCTGGCTTGCCACCTACCCGTGCAGAACTTAGGGTGGTATTGGTCATGGAGCTGGCTGAAGATGAGGTCATGGTGTCTTGATACGACACCATGGACAGGGAGTCTGGTTGGAGTGCGGTACCCTGTCGTGCCTTCATAGCTTGAATTTCACGCCGCAGCACCAACCCATCAAAACGTTCCAAGTCCTGTGGGGTGACCAGGCCTCGCACCTCAGACAGCAGAGAGAACTGAGGGCAAACAAGATGGAAAAGGTATAATGTCATAGACTTAAACCTTTATTAGCCTGTCTATTTGGAGGCCAAAACAAGTTGACATACAGCAAGTTTACATCTGGGTCTTTAGCTACTAAATGCTCCACATGATAATCAGTTTTCTCTCAAAACAGCTGCAGCCAAAAACAAAATTATGTTGTAAAAGTGAACCAAAACAATAAAACCAGACATAGAGATAGATAAAGCAGGAAGGAGCTGCAGACTTTTTTTTTTTCTTTCTTAATCAGAATCAGAAATACTTTATTAATCCTGGAGGAAATTGTACTGTCCTTAAGTACTGCTGCTGGTTCATTTCATTTCATTTATTTCGGCATGTAAATGAAGTGAACCAAAAAGGGACGAGAAAAGCGACATCGCTTATCAAAGTCCCGCCCCCACAATCCCAATATGTCATTAAAAACAAAACAATTTGACATTGGTACATAACTTTGATTCCATGTGTTAGTTACAAGATTTCACATAATTCTTGATTTAATATGTTAGTTACAAGGGTTTTACATAACTCATGATTCTAGGTGTTAATTACTGGGATACCCAGTTGCCAGCAAAAAGACAATCTCAGAGAGATGAATGACACAAGAAGGGCTATCTCTGACTGAATGGATGACCATAACAGTGGACATCTACAAAATGGACAGAATAACGGCATTTGTAAATTATTAAATGGGACTCCTTATTTTTTGTTGGGAAAAATTGATTGGTTATATGTCACTTCATAGGCCTAATTGTACAATTATAAGTGAATGAAAACGGTGTAAAGTTACCTCCCTAAAGGTTCAGAATTCTTTCTAGTCTACACTGTTCTTTTTTTATTTGTTTCTCATTAAATGTTTCTTTTGAACACCTATAGAAATACATATTTATGTAAAAATGAACATATTTTAAATACAGAATGGATGTTTGAGTATATGCTGCAAATGTCAATGAGAAATCTCTAAAACTAATTAAAAAGAAAATAAAAAAAAGTTGCAGCACTGAGATCATAACTACTCTTCCTGTGGCCTACATCATTATTTTATCAATGATTTAATGACAAAAATACACATCTGTAACATTAAACCTTGCATTACGACTATACAATAAAGAACACAATCATGAACACAAAACATTTTAGAAACTAATCATCAGACAAAATCACAAGTCAAAGTAAATGGATATCTGCACATCCATATAGCTCATCTTCAAGAACAATTAATATCTTGATCTACAGTCTTCACCAGCGCACGATGACGCTCAGCAAAGTCAAGCTGCAGTCAGGTGATAACCCACTTTCAGCTGAGACAATGGTATTTGCAAAAAGATGGATTATAGCTATTTTCATGTTACAGACACTTCATGTACTCCACATAATTTTGGTCACTACAAAAGTTAAAATACCACACTATATCACTGACTGGAATCTCCATCAGTCTTCATTGGTTTTCCCACCAGATACTTTATTTCTTTGTTAGTGTTCCTGTATTTGTATCATGTGTTTGTTTTAGGCAGTAATGTGATGTCAATTGATGTCATTCAGTATTAACTTGACTTGCAGTGCTCTGTGCTCAAGTTAACTCCTGGACTTATCAGCATCCTACAGATGGCAGCTAGAGATGTCAGTCAGACTTAACATGAAAGTATAGATGCCGCAGTTACATTTACTTCTGAACTGGAGAGTATATCCTCATTGAAAGAAGAGCGAATAACGGCGCCAAAGAATTTTCTGGATGTTCCTAATCCTATCCTGACTATTTGAAGTTAGCCTACAGTGGTGTCGCAAACATTTTCCATGGCAGACTTCCCAGATGAACAATCTATATGTAACACATATTATCTGGCATGTCAGGTAAGTAGGTAAGTCATCTCCAAACCAAATCAAACTCAACTGATATGCTACCCATTTTAACTCTTTTAATAATAGCAATGAAGTGTTCTAAATCAGGATGACTGCATGTCTATAAGCCAATCACATTGTTCCACATCATTTAAAGACTGCACAAATCTTTTTTTATTGACCTGTTACTTCTAAACAATCATTTCCGAGTGTATTTTGAGTAAAAATCAACCATTGCAACTGTTTTAAACATAACTGAGTACTAAATACAGTTAAATCATGAAAACTAGTTCCACTCAATTATTATTAAATTGTATATTATACTGTATAATTATCACAACCTATCCTTTTACTCTTCATTCATCGTGGTTGCATGTTTGTACAATTCAAGCAAGCTAAACTAAAAACATATTTAACAAATGAAGTAGCTCTAAATGTAGTGGGAGGCCACTGCAAAAGCTTTCATTAGAAATAAGAAGTAAACTCTCTTTGATTTATTGTGAGTTTTCTTTTAAGAGGAAAGAAAAACAAGACAAAATAGATCTTTGACCATTGACAGATAGCTTTAGCAGAAATGTCCAAAAAGCTGAGAAGACTTCAGATTGAATCTCCAAGCAATCAAACACTTTGTACATCAGACTCCTGCACAAAGAAAAGAGCCTTTTCATTCCTCACCTTTGCATGTGTGTTGAGTAACTCAAACAGTGCTATGACCAGTTGCTCCACGCTGATGTGACCATCCCGGTATTCCTCCACGTAGTAGCCCATGGTGTGCCGCTCTGCCTCTGTCAGCATATGGCGTGCCTGCTCCTCCAGCATGGCCCGGGACTGGTTCACCAGGCTGGACAAGGTCACCTGTGATCCCGCAACACCCTTATAAAACCCAGACTGCTATAGATGGAAAGGGATGTACAAATAATAAAGACATAGATAATGGATGAATAAGACATGTTATAATTATTCATATATCTAAAAAACAAAACAAAAATGTACAATTTTGGGTTATAATATGTATTATTTTTCATAGGTGATTAGTAAAAAACACAGATTGAATAGTGGTGTCAGTGAATTAGATGAAATGTTTTCAATCGCAAAATGAAAGAATAGGAGGATGAGGGTGGAAAATAAGGAGTGAAAAATGAGAAAAGGCATGAAGAGGGTAAAAGAAAAAGAAGAGGGAAGATGGAATGAAGCTTATGAGGAAAAATGTGGAATACAGACAGAGGTAAAAGAGAAGGATGTGAGGAATGAGACAGATAGAGAGGGCAGGAAAGCCAAAAGGAGAAAAATAGATAATAATGTAGAAAGGAAGAGGAGGTTTGGGAAGATGGCATGCAGATGTTTAGCAGATGAGACTACAACCAGGATGAGGATGATGATGAAGGAGGAGACCACAAGAACAGAAGGAGGAAGACATGATGGATAGGGGGAGACAGAGGCATACAACAACAAAGACTCAGAGGTGACAGTGGAGCAGGAGGAGGGTTTAAGTGGGGACAAAGACAGGATACTCATCATGGTGGACAGAAAAGACTAAGAATATAAATTCCACCCACATGCAATGAACAATCCATCAGTCTGTTCTTCCCAAATGTATAGATTATCATCCTACTCCCTGTCATCATTCTCATTAATGCTTTGTGTGGTGCTACCACCACAGTTTACTGCAACACAAAGATTGTGTAGTTAACAATCTGCATGGGTATCAAGTTCTTGTGATTTTATTTTACAGCTTCTCATGTCCGTCCTTGCTGTGCCAGCAAGCCTCTCTGCCAATCAAGAGAGTTGCCACTCTAGCGCTTCACAAACTGGTGAGCTGCCAATATCACTTCTCTGATCCACATCTGCCTCCTTTTTTTACTTCTCTTTTCTTAGTTATCTGCTTACTAGTATGCACCTTATCTTATATTAGCTCCTTAATCAAAGACACCACTTCAAAGTCACAGCTCCAGGGTCTGAGCATGTACAAGACAGGAGTACAAAACAGGACGACCCTCTTCCCCTCTACTGCCTTCACCTCTTTATTAACTCCTGCCTGCACTTGTCTGTCTGTATTATCATCAGTAGTAGTTCCAGTGTCCTGGTCAAAGCAGAGCCAACAACTATTAAATGCCCAAGGTGAACTCTGGTTGCTACCTAACCTGAATCTTAATCATGATAACGCTTTCTCTGAAGCGTGTTACTTAACTCAAGGGCAGAGTGGAATGAACAAATGGGATCATGCCAGGCATGTGGGCAGCCAGTCTGTCTCTCTCTGTCATATTAGAGGGCGGATTGACACTTGAGGGAGGTGATGAAAATGGACATCACTCTACTCGCATGGAACACCTACAGTTTCCTGTTAACAATGACTGCTTTGGAAGACAGTGAACACAGATGGAGGACGATTTCAGTGTAAGATCATAATTTTACAGATATCCAATAACAGTGGTTCATCTGCTTGAGCCTATCCATCTATGAACTCATTCTCTGGAGGGCTTTGTCCAATGCCAGATAAGCTGGTCGTTTTATCACGTTGATGAACAACTACCAACCAATCGAAAAAGTGCAAATCAGATAAAGCCAGATCAACATTGGCTGGGCCAGGACCTGATAATGTCACAAGAGAGGTCTTATCTCTGCTACAGCCTGGCTTCATGTCATGTTAGAAAGTGTAGAAAAGATTTAAGAAAAAAGAGACTTTTTTCAGTAGATATGACCATCTCATATTCTACCTCTGCCAAGACATCCAGTTATAATTTAAGACATACTTACTGCATCACGACAATTGTAAAGACAGATATATTGCCCAGGGTAACCGTGTTCCGATTTAATCCGATTTAGTGTTATTCCATCAGATGGATTAATGAGAGTACACAGTAATAAAAGAAGTACATTTGAACCAAAATGACATTTTGTTTACTACTCAATGACGAGGCTAAAACTTGCCTCAATCACATTCTACACACTTACTGGGGGACTCCGAACAAGCTTCATCAAGAGAATAGACAGCAGCCATTTATCAACAGCAGTTTCTCTCAAACTGCTGTTTGATTGTGCATGAGAAATAAATTATTTACAACAAAATTATTATGGGAAAACACAACCTTGTTGATACAAATGTCAGAGCAACTTAATTAGCAATTATCAATAATCAGTTAATAATGCTTATCCCTATTTCCTGAAACCCTGCACTACTGGGAGAAATATTAGACAGGTCGTCAGCATACATAAGATAGTTGGCCACAGTGCCACCAAACATACATCCAGTGTTACATCCCTTAAGTTGGACAGAAAGATCGTCCATATAAATGTTGAACAAGACAGGAGAAAGAGTGCCTCCCTGGAGAACTCTGGTCCCCACACCAAAACGAGCTAACTCGAGAACAAGTTAAAATGCATACAAATACAAAGAAAGGTGAAGAAATAAAAACTGTATCTACAGTTAAAGTGAACTGAATGCAACACACTTTTGTAATAGTTTGAGTTTGTTGCACCGATGCCTATGTCGTGCCCTCATCCATACAAAATGGAGGACAAGACCGCATGGCTTCCTGTGCTCTCCAGACAAAGGAGAGCCGCTGAACTCAATCTCAAAGAATTCCTCAACCTTTCACACTCGGCTGTGAAAACCCCATCTTGAGTTTCCATTGGCTACTATATGACCAGGAACCCTGAGGTCACCAGGCCATATGTAAAGGAGAAGCTCTCTTAGCTCTCCTGCTCTTGTCCCCTGCTCGCTTGCTCTTCTTAGCTCTTATCAGCTCTGCAGCCCTCAGCACTCACAGCGCAGCTCCTCAGCTGCTGCTGCTGCTTCAACCCTCCATGAGGCATGCACAAGGCAGAGGCCTACACTGGACCAAGCCTTGGTAGCGACGCGGGTGCCTACCAAAGGACAAGATGAGCACCACTGGCATGACACAAAGGCTGCCAGTTGAGTTTAACCAGCCAAAGAGCCACAGCTTTAGCCTGGTCTAACTCCACCAGGAGAACTGAGGAAACAAGACTCCAACCATGGCCAGGACTTCCACAGTTCAATGGGCAAAGACAACCTACTGGACGTCAAACTAATTGAACATTGCAACCTCTGGACTTTGCAGTCAACCAAACCACAGACCTGCAAACCAGCACATCTAGGGCATTTTTTTTTCATTCACATGACCTGGTAATGTACTGGGCATAGTCAGCTTACCTCATCTGCATTTGACGAAACATAGAATTTATCAACCCTGCCAATGTATATTGATCCAATTCAATATTACGGTTATTGTGTATTGTGTGTTTATATTATCACAGTCTTCCATAATGTACAGCGCTGCACATTACGTGTTACGCTTGTTAAACAAATAAAAGTCACACTACTGTTCCCGCTGCATGTTTAAACACCATGGTTTAGTCAGTTGTTCTGTCTCTCTCCATTCCGTGTGTCTTTCCATTGAGTTGTTACGCTGAGAGCATTTCCATTTGTAGTGACCAGTTATGAAGCTTTTTTCTTTTGATGATGGTTTCTTGGTTTGTATCGTTTTGTGCTTTGCATTGTTTCTCTGTTTGCAGCACGTTTGATGATGCTGCATTTGTCTTTGTTTCTGCAGCACGTTTTTCCATTTGCACCACGTTCCTCTTTTTGTACCTCGTTTAGGCTTGTGTTTGAGTTTATTCATTTGGATCGTTTCTATATTTGAAGCTGTTTTCCTTAACTGAGACGCATTCGGCCGTTGCAGTGCATTTGGCCCTTGTCGGCCACCATAAGTAACAACCTCTAACTACATGACTGATGCTCCTCAACACAACACTAATATTTTGATAATCATCATGTATAATCATTGGTCTTTCCCTGACCGGCAGCAGCGTCCACCTCGATGTCTGAGTGAAGCCAGAGAAGATAATCTTCATGTGTGGATGGTTCATGTCCTCCATAACTCTTGAATGACCAGCCTGTCCAGATGCCCTTAATAACATCAAAGAAGCTGTCCAGGGTGTCAGGCAGAGCGGGGTCATGGCTGACCTGCTGCCCTTGTAGTCAGTGATGGTCCTGATGCCTTTCCACATGCTATGTCGGTCGTTGTTCTTGAAGTGCTCCTCAATGCGCTGTTTGTACCTGTTTTGCCAGCTGAACGCCCTTTCCAAGCCCTGCTATAGGCTAGCCTATCGCCTGCTCTGTAGGCGGCATCCCGGGCTTTAAGCAGGGGCTTCACTGTGCTGTCCACCCATGGTTTTTGGTTTAGAAAGATGGTGACAGTCTTTGTGGCTGGACAGCATTCGTGCAGAAATGAACATAGGACAGTAGAGCTGACGAGCACTCTTCAGCGCCCTCTTTGAACACTGCCCAGTCTGTGTGCTCAAAGCAGTCCCCTTAGGCAGAGGAGGATTCCTCAGACCAAACCTGGATTGTTCTGATGGTGGGTTTGGTCCTGCAGATCAGAAGTCTGTAGGCAGGGATCAACTCCACTGAGATGCGATCTGACATGCTGAGGTGGGGAGCTGTGTTGCGGCCTTACTCTGTGTCTTCGGTTTGGTGAAAATTGACTGCCTTGCTGTAAGCTGTGCTTTCAAATCCCACACTTTAGTGGTGCGTAGCAGCGTTTTTGCAGGGAAATCCCTCTCATAGCTCCTGTGTATCGTTTTAAAATGGCGCTCCAGATTCCCTTTCTTTGCCAACGCCACCGTTGCATTGCATATCAGACAAACAGGCTTTGAATGAGAATAAACAAAAAAATATTCCTCTTCCCATTCAGAGTGGAAATGGTAGAATTTGCCTCGTTTCTCCTCAGCCATGTTAGCACGCCAGCTAATGTTGACAGCTGTCAACTTTCCGTCATGCATTTGACCCCGACACATGTGCGGCGCTACCGTAAGTTATGTAAAATGTGCGCAGGCAAGGACTCACGTTTAATAAAATTTTATTACACACACACACACACACACACACACACACACACACACACACAAACAAAACGTTCTTTTTTTTTTTGGTTGGGCACCCCTGCCATCGGACATAATTTTAACACTGCTGGGGCTGGGGCTAGAGAGTGTGATGATCACTTCTGATTTGGAGTTATTCAATTGAAGTAAATTTCTGGATATCCAGTTTTTTACTTCAGTTAAGTGGGAAAGAATCTGTGAAACATCAGTGCTACCAGGTTTCAGCGGAATATGGAGTTGGGTGTCATCGGCGTAACAGTGGAAAATGATGTTGTGGCTGTGCAGGATGTATCTTGGATAACATGTAGATTGTGAAAAGGAGTGAACCCAAAATGGATCCCTGGGGGATACCACAAGATAATGGAGCACAGGTAAAAGAGACATCTCCAAGCCTGACCGAGAAGGACCTCCTACCCTGACAGGTAGGAGATGAGCCAGCCTAGTGCCACTTCACTCCAACATTTTGCTTCAGACGGCTCATTAAAACATTGCGTTCCACTGTATCGAAAGTTACACTAAGGTCAAGTCGGATTAAAATGGAATACAGACCGAAATCGGCTGCCAGTAGTAGGCTGTTTGACCAGGGCAGTATCCGTGCTATGGAGGCTGCGGAACCCAGATTGGAATTTTCACATTTCTTAGGGGTGGGATCCATAGGCTGACTGGGCAGAGGACTTAATACAGATTTAACTGTTTTAAAGAGGATTATGACTATGATTTGTAATTAATTCAGTAAAATATGAATTTGCTTATTTGATTTTGTTGCTCGTATGTATACATTACATTTTTTTCGGAGAAACAAGATAGATGCTGAGTTTGTCCCTCTTCCACTTCCTCTCAGCCTTTCTGCATTGTCTCTTAAAACTCCTTAACTCCTCATTTATCCAAGGCAGAGAGGAGGGTTTTGATGTTCTAAATCTGACCAGAGCTATGGAGTCCAAAATATCCGTGCAGGCGCTGGTAAATGTCTTGACAAGCTTGTCAATAATGTGGTCTCTATCACTGTGAGGTTCCCGACTGTGAATGAAAGCTTAACAAAAAGTTGTAGCAGATAGGGAGTTTAGGGGGCGAGGGTGGATCAGTGTGGTGGGTTTGGGGTCAGGAGAAAAAAAGTGGAATCTTGAACTGCACTGTGTTGTGATTGGAGATGGGAAAATCAACTAGAGTAACCCTATCCATACAGAGACCATTTTAGATTACAAGATCCAATGTGTGCCATTTGTAATGAATGGGGAGCCTTACATGCTGCGGAAAATATAAAGAATCTAAAAGTTTCATAAAATTGGAGTCAAGAAGAGAGGAAGAGGGGCTGCAAACATGGTGTTAAAATCATCAAGAATCAGGACCCTGTCATGTTTTATCATTATGAATGATAACAGATCTGGAAATTCCTGAATAAACCCCAAAGTCAGCACATAGAAAGGGAGAGTTATTTCTTACGATAAAATCGAGACTCTCAAAAGTAGTAAAACAGCCAAGTGAGAGTGGAGAACATGTAAAACATTTTTTGAATAACTGCTAGCTCTCCCCCACGACCTGTCAAGCTCGGCTGGTGGAAAAATATGTAATCTTGGGGTGATGATTCAGTAAGGGGGCACATTTGTCAGTAATCAGCCAAGACTCTGATGAGAAAAAGTCAATGTTTCTAGTCATGATAAAATCTTGGCAGATGAAAGAATTTTTTTTGAGACATGCTTTTAACATGATGAGGTTATTTCTGCATGGGGTGTGAGAAGGAGCTAAACTTGCACACTGCATTTCAAATATCCTGATCAGGATAGATGAAACAATACCAGGAACAGCAGGACCCGCATTGTCAGGTGCAACACTGAGACAGACAGAGTCAGGATGCTGGGCCGAGTTGTGCTGTTCAAAATATCAGTCATGGCTTTGATCAATAAAGTCAATAAAATTATTTTGCAGTTTTCTAGAACCATTCCTGTTAAGATGCAGTCCATGGCACTTAAAAAGGTCCCATCTGGTCAAAAAAAAAGGGGCACAGGAGCAGCAGGTGGCTGTGAAAAGGGAGATGAGGGCGCTAGAGCAGCCACCCAGTTGAACTGGTTTTGAGGTTGTAAGAGAGATAAACGGGGCCGTTTTGCATCCTGGGGGGCTAATGAAGAGGATGGCGAGTCTGAGGGTGAGGTTACACTGGTGGGAGAGGAGGGCTTTCGGACCTCGGCCGCACTTTGTGCAGAAGAGGGAGAGACAGGCCCAGTGGGAGACACTGCCAGGGTAGAGAAAAAATTTGAAAGTGGAATGGAGAGGGATGGGAGCAGTGTGACAGCCTCCCGACTGGCAAATATGTTGGGCTCCGTCATCCCAATCCTCTCTTGGCAGGAGTAAAATCGGGCCCATCAAGCCCAAGGGGCACGCTGCAGCACACCGAGGCACCACCAGAATGCGCAGTGCACAGCACCCCGCCTCACCAGGAGCGCATGCCCGAAAAGGGACAGCCTCCCTCACACCGACAAACCCCCAGCCGGGGACAGGACCAGTCGCCCTCTTGTTGGCCAAGCCAGACACCGGGGGGCCAACTGCTGGAACCACCAGGTCTCTCCGACAATGTCACCAAGGTATACAAGACATTTTTTCCACGAGACCTTGTAACACTAGCTGCAGGAGATGCTGAAAAGTGGGGGGTGCATTCACCAAACCAATAGGCATCACCCTAAATTGATAAAGTCCTTGGCCTGTGGTAAAAGCTGTGTTTGCTTTGTCTTGCTCCTGTAGCTGCACCTGCCAGTATCCTGAGGAAAGAGCTATTGTGCTGAATACTGCCGAGCCTCCTAGTGCATCCAAGGAGTCGTCTGTTCTGGGTAAAGTGCATCTTTCACAGTGATTGCATTCAAGCCTCTATAATCAACATAGAACTGCCAAGTCCCATCATTTTTATGGGACTTGGCGGTTAGAAATTGGAAATTAGTACTATGGCAGGGTGTACTATACCTCCATTTGCATTTACAATGATTTGCAAATCACGCCGATTACGGTAAACAGACTGTGCTTTCTGTCTGCTCGTTTCCCGTGATTGTTTCGTGTGGATGAGCTTCTGCCCCGTCCACTGGCTTGGCTGCCCAGTCCGGCGCCGAGCTCCGGAGCCCCAGAGACTGCAGACTTTTCGCGTCCACTGACTACCACGAGCGCCGAGCTCCCTCTACTGCCCGGACTTTGGTACTGCAGTTCCCACATATTTACAGCAAACACAAGAATCTTGTGCTCTTTTATAGGATCTACACTCAGTGAAGAGAGCTCAAGGCAAGTCTGTCTTAGCAGACCAGGGAGCAGTGAGAGCTAACATGTCTCTGGGGTCATCAGGTGGGAACCTCCCTTTATCAGTGTTTCGTCTAGTTGGTCTAGGCTAGACAGAGATCTCTGGCATCCCAGAGTCACCCCCCTAATGCCAGGTATCACTGCTCCTCACCACTGCACACCAAACTCCTAGCACATTCTACTACTGCTAGCGCAGTAAAAACAGCACGTCACCTTCCACAAACCCGGGCTCTGTTATGCAGCTCCAGGTAGTGACAGTGCCGGTACTACGACTATACAGCCCCCTACCATCTTACAATTCCCTACCACAGGGCAATTTAACGGGAGAGAGTGAGAAAACACAGCAATTCACCAGCAAACAATTCAGCTCACCTCAAAATGGCCGCATGGTTAGAGAGACTCCAGCAGGCCACACCTACCTCTTATATACACTTCCTCTTCCTGGGACAAGGGGGTGGGGAAGGCAGAGTCGGAGGGAGGAATCTGTCTAGACATACTCCCCTTTGCCGGACTAGGCAGGACGTCTGGCCTCCCCCTATTCCCAAGCCCTATTTCACCCTCCAACTGCTATTGCTTCTCCTAATCCAAATCAACTGACTAGCTCTAGCTGCCTCATCTGACATCTCCTTCACTATCTTCCTCACACTCTGGCCCCTCCCACCCAACTCTCTCAGGAGTGAGATGGCTGATCGAGCTACGAACGCCCTACACCGCACTTCCACTGGACGGATCCTCACTTTTTATCCTCTCTGCTCAGCTTCTGCACCTAACTCTGCATATCTAAGCTTTTTCTTTTCATAGGCTTCCTCTACTGAGCTTTCCCAGGGAACTGTAAGTTCTATAAAATACACTATCCTTTTGCTCCTGGACCACAACACTATGTCAGGCCTTAGGTTGGTACAGACTAATTCCAGGGGGACAACAAGCTTACCACCTAAGTCCACCTGCATTTCCCAATCACAAGACCCTTCTAAGCTGCCTTGTCTCTTCAGTTCCTTTCTACCTGTACATTTCTCCCCCTCATGGACAAACTCAATCATAACACCCCTTGAACTAGACTCTCTTGAGTTTACCTGTCTTCGTATGCCTTTAATACCTGCCGCTATGCTTTTTAATACCTGATTATGTCGCCAAACTAACATTGCAGCCTACCAGAATATGCCTTAATGTTGCCACATTAAAGCCTAATATAAACTCTCCCGGTTTGTCTATGTTCTGCATTTGGGCCCAACCCTTTCCCGTCACAATTAACCATGTCCCACCTCTGATTAAGCTGCCTTATTTTATCCGAACTCATTCTTTTAACATGTAACATGATGCAATATGCTCTGTACTTTTAAAATATTTTATGGCAAACTGATATTAAGATGTGCAATTTGTCTTTGTGAGGAACAATTATTCCATTCAAACAAGCAGATTTCATCCAGCCATTCGAAAAAATGTCTGCTTCCTTGAATTTGTTTAAGCAATACCCATTTTCAAGCAGTGAGATTCACTTCATCATTCAGTTTTTTTTGTTCATCACTCTAACTGTTTTGAAAAAGTCTTACAACATCCAGAAAGTAAGATAAATGCATCACAAGTTCTGTTTGCAGTCAGACAAGTCTGCAGTTTGTAAAAAAATCTGTTTTATTGGCTAAACTGTGGGAACCAGTTTTGAGTTCACTGAAAAACATTCAGGTTCCGCTCAATATCTTTTTTCAAACAGCAGCTTTTTAATCTTGGAAATCTATTTCTGGATGCCTTGGTTTCAGCAGCTTAGGCTGTAAATACTTGTGTGAATGGCACCTAAAAAAAATTTAACAATTGTGTCTGTTTTCATTGTCCTATCAATGACTCGTTTACTGTTAGGCACTGGGACCTTTTTAAGTCCCCATTGTGCTGTTACATTCAAGCCATCACAGCAAATTGGGTTTTCAATATATATACTAATTTCATGTAATACATTTTGTTGTCTCTAAAATAACACTAACTTGCTCTAGATCAAGGCCAATTGGGATCAGAACAGAATTAACTATTGAGATTACTGTGTGACCTATTAATTAATTGGCTTTTCGGTCTGGTTTGGCCTTTGGGCTGCAATCCTAGGATGGAGGGAGAAAGGAAAGCAACCAGGCCATGTGACCATGACGGTTTGTTGAAAAGAATCAGCCAGAGCAGAGGCGACACAATAATCCAGAAAATTGTGTAATGAGCACAAACCTTTTTGCTTAAAAGCAGCACAATAACAGATGATCCAAGGAGAAATTCATATTTATATTGAGGATGTGTTAATGCTGTATGAGGTTAGCAGTAGGGTTCAAATCTAGGGGCTGTCGGGCTCATGAGCTGAGAAGTGAATTATCACGTACCTCTCTGCAATAGACCCCCAAAACCCTGCTGCTATATATCCTCTTTTAATGCCTCCTCCCTCTGACAGAGATGCACCGTCATCCATACACACTGGCACACATGCACAAAGCAACAATCAGCCCCTTGCTTGATGCTGAAAATGCATCAATGCACATGATTATTTTACAATAGTCAGGTCCCTCTGAAATTTACCCCTGGTTCTACTGTCTCTGTTGTGTGTAAATATAAATAAAATTAGTTTGGTTATCTCTCAAGTGTTTATTTTCACCAAGTTTACCATCTGTGTTGTACTGCCTATGCTCTGTGGGGATCCATGCCACCAGCTTCCAGCATAAAGGCCACTTTGGTTTCCACTTTGATGATGATTGTAGCGCCAAAATATAAGGAGAAACTGTTTCCCTTGGCAGGAGTTTGCACTCTCAGAGTGCATCTAGTTTTAAATGTAATGGGCAAAAATATGTCACCTTTGAACATCAAACCCAAATGACTGAGTGAATGGCTGCAACTTATGTTATCAGTCTCAGCGTTCCAGTTCATCTGAGAGACTGTAGAACCAGTAGGCTGCAGAACCTGTACTAAATTTCAGGGGACTTGCGGCTGCATTGATTAAAAAATATTCATGAGCATGGATATAGGTTCAGCGTTATTATCAATGCTAGTGGTAACTAGAAAATTGGTGCATGTGACGTCAGAACTGTTACTCTGGCGGTGATTTGTTCGGAAAATTCTTGGCGAATTTCAAACCTGCTCTGCACTCTAGCTGTGATATCATTCACTCTAGCTGACGCAATACATACCCATTTCCAAAACGATGGCCCGCCAGTCAAATCCGGTTAATTTCCGAACGTGTCCTCATCAGGACGCACGTTTTGACACCTGGCCCATTTCTCTGTGACACACGATTCTTGAGCAACGCCGAGCCAAAATACGTATGGAAGAAAAATAAGTTTAAGTTGAATAATAAAGAACAGGATAGCTGTGTGACTGCTACGAGTGGCATTCACATAAATAATGGCAGCAGCCCAAAAGAATCCTTTCGGAAGAATTCCTGTATCCATATTTGAATTTGAATTTTTCTTAAGCCTGTGTTTACAGTCTGCATTCCAGTTCATCTAAAAGATGCTTGGTGACGTTCAAGTTAGAAATCTGTATAGACCAATAATGACCTGGCTTTGTGCACAGAAGAATTTTCTTATTTAAACAGGAAATGTTTTTTCCCAAACACAAAGATGGAAACATAAATATAACTGTTGCTGTATAATTGAAGGACATTCGGTCAAGATTGTCTGGTAATTTGAGCGATTAACGGGTTCAGTATTAAACCTCCCAAGCTGCTCATAGACTCACCAGGGCTGCCCTGATAATATCAAAAATGTTTGATATTATCATGCCAGCATTTTTGCAACTGCCAATGACAGAGAGACATCTAAAATCAAATCAATTTTAGTTACATAGCGCCAAATCACAGCAGAAGTTATCTCATGGCACATTACAAGGAGAGCAGGTTGAGACCGTACTCTTTAATTTAAAAGGTGACAGAATTCAATGAGTGCCTGTTAAATGATCACAATTAGCCATGAACTACTGTTGCATTGGATAGTAGAGGAACGACTTGTCAATATATCTAGTAAGAACATTACTGCCCATTTAACATGTATACCAAGAGTAAACTGCTTTGAATGTACAATGTGCCAAAGGAATGGAGCAGTGCAGAGGAGAGATTATGTGAGGTGGTATTTGGCTCACTCATGTCTTTCCTCTGGCACAATAATCTAATAATATCCTTCAGGGCGTGTGCATGTTTTGAGACTGAAATAAGAATATCTGTGAAGATTCTCCTAATGTGTGTAATGCAACCTGATTCCAAGGTTGGCTAGGATTTCAACACCAGTGAATTGGGAACCTGGCGTAATGGAGATTGAGGAAAATGAGGACAACATGCCGTATATTGAGGTGAGCTGTGTGAGCCTCCTGTAGCTCCTATAGCACATAAACTGAACAGCCATCATGGCTGACTGCATCTTCATTTGAGGCACGTTACTCATTAGTTTATTTACAAATGTAAAGTTGTAAACTTGTAACTTTTTTCATACCATATGGAGAGTTGACCATTCAGCACAAATGGCCTCAGGCCAGTTTCTTCCTGCTGATTTTGTGACACAGTCTATAGGATGGCAATTTTGATAAATGCTCAAAATTCCACCTGTGATCACCGATTCATTTAGATTTTCTAAATCTGGCATCATCAAGTCCCAGTTTTCAGAGTGAAAAAATTATTTCTCACTCAGAAGAGCAATAGCTGTAGGGACTTGTTTCCTGACCTGTTTTTGGGACAGTGTTTTTGAGCCTTGTTCTCATGTGATTTACAGTAACTACACTGTGTGTGCTTGAATATGTGTGACTGGCTGTCAAAATGACTTCATATCATCCCTTAAACAGTTCACAAGATAAAAAATTTCCCTGAACTTTTAGAGTTTCATAAGAATAAAGTTTAACTACACAGAAAGCCTTACATATGTAAACAAACCAGCATAAGTGGCTGAATATGCAGTGTGGTAAGAGTAGATATGCAATGTATATCTGGATGCAGTGAGCCTGGCAGCTTCTCTCTGTGTTTATTCTCAGTGTGACACTGGTGTAAAAATATTCTCTGCGAAATATTTTTTATTTGGAAGGCTGTAGAAAGCTCACACACTGATCCTCTACAAGACTTTATTTGCTCAAATGTACACTTTCATCAATGAATATGAAAAGGTCCTTTGAGTGTCAAACAATAAAAATTCAACCCAATACATAGTTCTACGCAGTGGAGTACTTTGTTTAAATGTCAGAACAGAAAAAATAATACACATTTTTGGCTGAAGGGGAACTTTAATTGTGGCTTTTTGTGGAATAGTGTTTGCCACTTCTGTATGGAAGTGTGTGTGTGTGTGTGTGTGTGTGTGTGTGTGTGTGTGTGTGTGTGTGTGTGTGCTGGCAGTATGGGCCTTGTCGTCTCCCTCTCTTTCCTTGCCTACCTCTCATCCACTCCCAGTAGTCATGGCGG
>CAAKHG010051043.1:50975-64871 GCA_901007715.1 Dactylopterus volitans
TTTGAATTGCATGACTAGAACTCACCCTGTCATGCTGCTATTAGCAGAGCTCTCTGCGATCTGGGAGCTGGCAATCCACTTGGTCTCCCCTACCACTGTCCTGGCATGTGGCAGTCGGCCCACATCTTTCACTGTCATCATCAGGTGCCGCGACGACTTCAGGACCCTCACGGCTTCATCGTGTGGGATGCCTAAGAAGCTGCAGCCGTTAACTTCAAGGATCTGGTCACCGACCTGCGGGGAGGGGAGGGAACAGAGAGGTGTGGTGGGGGGGACTGAGCGAGGTGGTGAGGGTGGACCAGGCAGAGACTGCCATATGCATGGGTTCACAGGTCAAAGGTCAGAGTGAGGTAACATATCAAATGGAGGTGGTAGAGGCGAATGAAATAAAAAGGTTTTAGGTTTCATGTTAAACATCACTGGCTTCTAAGCTTGAGTCTTGTTTGTTTTCATCTGATAGGTATTGATCATACTTGGTGTCTACCTCCTCAAACAGCTGTGCATATGGCAAATTTGGGTGTAATTAATTTGAAATATGTTTTGGGCCATGTCTTTCCTCAGCTTGCAAAAACATCATTTAATGATACAATTAAATACTCAGAAATGTCTTTAACTTGAGGAAATACACATTTTTATGGAAAATGTATTTTATCTTAATTTATGACTCATAACAATTCTGTGCGTTATTCTATGCGACTAGTGACTCCAGCCACACCAAACTCTAGAGCAAACTGACTCAAAGCATTGGTTGAGAACCAAATTTTGAATCAGTTTGCTAAGAGCAAAGAGATTGTAAATAGTCTCTAAGTTAATCATTTTTTGTGCATAGAAGTAATTTAACTAATTTGTTTAATCTTCCATTTCCTTGTTAATCCAGGTGTGCATGCATCTTGGCATTTGACAAACTGAAGGAACTTTTTTTCTGCTAACAGAACAACTCATTAATACACAGATGTTGCCATACTGTTGACTGAAATTTCTCAGATCCAACAACAGGAACAGGAATTGAGATCTTAACTTTTAAATGCATTTTCACTGAAATTCACTTTAAATGTCAACTTAATGTTGTAATAAATTGGTCACAGAGAAGGGGCTTACCAGCCATCCAGTATCAAACAGAGTCAGAGTCTTATAATGTATTTGTCTGGTATTTGAACATGATGAAATGTCTGGCATTTCAGAAAAAGCCCCTAAGCATCACTTTTTGTTTTTTTTCCTATTTTACTCTGGTAAGCCAACCATACCTCATCATCGTGAAGTTTCCTTCCAGAGCAATGCCAATACACACTAGAGGTTAAAGACACTCAGTATCGCATATGCTTTTTTTCTTGGGTGTTTTCAAAAAACCTGAGGTGACCAAGCACCAGTGGTCTGTACTACAAAGTGGAATTAACATACCCAGGATATCTCTCCATTACCTGGGTTGACCTACCCAGACATTCGCAATCCTGATAAACTGCACTACGAAGCTGGTTATCAACTCAGTAATTGAACCCAGGGTTCTCAAGCTCGATCTGTGCGCACTCATGTAAAAGGGGCAGTCTTTGCAGTGTCTGACCAATCACAAACATGGAGAAACACTGCAGAGCAGCTAACGTCACAATGGAGGAGCAAACAATTATTCTTCAAAAATATGAAGAATTCAAACATATCATCCCGGCCAAAAGTAACACTTTTGCTGCAGCAAATGCTAAGGAATTCTGGCACAAAATTGACGACTCTGTTAATGCGTAAGTTTGTGAGATTATACAATATTAATAATCGGACAATATAAACAGACAGCACAATTACAGCATTGACGTTTCGGGCTCAGCACCTCCTCAGTGCTCTTCCTTTCCGGTTAACTAGTGCCATGGTCTGAGCAGTCATTGCTATACAGAAGGTGAATAAGTACTTGGAATGTAACATAAATTGGCGACAAGGACATCTGGACTATCTGGTGCACGGGACGTCGAGTTTTACGTCAAAGGCTTTTGGGGGTGTTTTTTTCTCTGGAGCTGTGCCAACTCGAACTAGCTCAGCATTGTTAGCTCATAGCCAGAGATGTGTGCCTGCCCGGGAGAAAACAGCTGCGAGGGGAGGAAAATGCAACCGACAGTCAGAGGGAAGGATTACTGCACTGTAAAACTGACGTGAGTATGTTTCCACAAATAATTCACAAGGGAATAAACCAGGAAATAACCAGGAGTAGTGGACGTGGCTGGAGTTACTGGAAATATTGGACCCTTTGATGACAGTGTGGAGCAGTGGGCTTGTTACACAGGGCGTTTTGAGTACTTCAGTAAGGCAAACGAGATTGAGGAAAATCCAGCCAACAGTCAGAAGGAAGGATTACTGCACTGTAAAATTGACGTGAGTATGTTTCCATAAATTGTTCACAAGGTAATAAACCAGGAAATAACCAGGAGCTGTGGACATGCCTGGAGTTATTGGAAGTATTGGACCCTTTGGTGACAGTGTGGAGCAGTGGGCTTGTTGCATGGGGCGTTTTGAGTAAACATTTCTGAGTGAAATGGGCCCCAAGACTTTAAACCTCTTGCACAACCTGCTGCAGCCAGTAAAAGTCAGGTGATAAATCGTACAAAGAAATTGTGGATATACATGACTTGGCATTTTTCACTGAAACCTCTTGTAACTGCAGAGAGGTTCAGGTTTCATAGACGCAGCCAGGAGGAAGAAGGATCTGTCACCATGTTTGTTGCAGCATCACACTGGCTGAACACTGTGAATTCAAAGATACACTGAATGACACCTTAAGACACCGGCTCGTGTGCGGCTTATGAAATGAAGCAGCACAGAAGAAACTACTGACTGAGAGTGATTTGACACTCGAGAGAATGATTAACATCAGTGTGACTATGGGGATGGCATCAAAGGAAGCCCAGCAGCTACATGCAATGAGCTGTTTCAGTGTCAGTGGTGATGGGCAGAGTGGCCAAGGCCTGTGGTTTCTTTGCCGACAAACATCATCTTACATCTGCTGGTGTAAGGATATGAACTGCTGTAATTGTGGAATAAAGGACATCTGGAGCATGCTTGCAGAAATAAAAAGAGAACAGAAAAATCCTTTAAGTCCTGGAAGGAGAGAGATGCTCAAAAGCCCAAGAAAAAAAGGCATGTTCATGCTGTGGAACAAGGCAGTAAAGCAGCAAGCGATTCTTCAGAGGAAGATGTGAGAATGCATTTTCTCAAAGTACTAAACATGAATGAGGGCTCAGATGGCTGCTGGACCACACCTGGTGTGGAGGGATACCCTGTGAGAATGCAGATTGACACTCGGTCAAGGCCCTCAATCATTTCAGACAGTCTACAGGAAGTTCATGAGGCACCTTAAACTGCGACTGTCTGATACAGCGTTCCCGGACATATACAGGGCAGCCAGAACCTATGAGAGGGATGGCTGACATCACTGTTCAGTGTAATGGCCAAACTAAAACTCCCTGTGTGCCTCACCAGAGGTAATTACCCTGCCATCATGGGACATTTGTGGCTAAAAAAAACAAAAAAAAAACTGGACTGGCAAGCAGTACACATGGTGTTAAAAAGGTCCTCAGACCTACAGAAAACAGTTCGGAAGTTGGGAGAAATATTCAGCCATTTGGACCCACGTTCAACTCGTCTCGGATAATGGGCGTCAATTTGTGTCAAACGAAATGGTCTCAAGGTCTCAAGTGTAAAACACAATAGGAATTCTTTACAGCCATTTCCGTATGAGTGTGGTGACAAAACAGACAAAAAAAAATGGTAAGACAGGAAAACAGTAGACAGTACAGTTGAAGCCTTCTTCCAGAAGGGAGTATTTGGAAGAGGGCAAAACCTGGGTGTGAAGGGTGCTCCATGATTTTTCTTGCCCCCCTCAAAGCCCTGGTGTTGTGGAGGGACTCAAGGGGGGGAAGAGAGGTGCCAATCACTCTCTCAGCCGAGCGAATCACCCGCTGTAGCCTGGCCTTGTCTTTGGCTGCTGCAGCGGGGAACCATGTGATGACTGACTGTGTGATGATGAATTCAATGATGGCAGTGTAGAACCGGATTTGAACTGACCTGGGCAGCCTGAATTTTTTCAGCTGATGCAGGAAAAACAGCCACTTGTGGGCCTTCTTCAAGAGGGCCAAGGAGTTCAGGCCCCATTTCAGGTCATGGGAGATGGTCAGCCCCAGGAAGTGGCAGGACTCCACAGTGACCACTGCAGTGTACCCCAACATGAGGGGAGAGGGCGGAGCTGCATTCCTCCGAAAATCCACCACCATCTCCACTGTCTTCAGAGCCTTGAGCTCTAGGTTATTCCCTTTACACCAACTCTGCAACCGCTCGATCTCCCTCATATAGGCAGACTCATCCCATTATATTCTTGCAAGCAAATGGAGTACAGTACATATGATCACCGTCTTATCCTGCAACGAATGGCCTCCCTGAAACCATGAAACAGGCACTAAAAACATCAAAAGGAAAGGGAACACCTCATCATTGGCTGCACAGGTTCCTACTCACCTACCGGAGCACACCACCTAGAACCACTAAAGTTTCACCTGCCGGCCTGTTGCTACAAAAAGAGCTACGGATTAACTTTGACCCTCAAAGCCCACATCAGCGAAGGACACAGTTTCACAGCGGCAAAAGAAACAGATCAAACAAAGTGGACATGCAAAAATTAGAGTCTTCACTTCAGGAGAATCTGTGCTGGCCAGGAACTACTGCAGTGGGCCTAAGTGGATTCCTGCCACTATCATCGCACAGACTGGGCCGCTATCCTATAGAGTTCAAACTGCCACAGACACCATCTGGAGAAGGCACATCGACAAGCTATTGCAAACACCAACACCTACATGACTGTCTCATGAGCTCTGTACTGATGCATCGTCCACTGATTTGCCTGCTTGTCAACCTGTACCCACCCAGAGGTCAGCTACAACTGCAACCTGAGGTTGCAGCTCCTGATTCTCAGGTCAAAGAGACAGTAACGCAGACTCCCATGTCAACTTCTGTTCCAAGCTCACCACTGGGACACAGAGACATTGAGGTTCAAGTTTTCCCTGCGATACCCTGTAACGCAGAAGCGGCCTGAGTTTATAGACTAGGTCTAGGTTTAGAGACAAACCCAAATTACCCAGGGAAGAATAATCCCTATGGGTGAAATCAGGGGTCTGAGGTAGTCTACCCTCACCCCAGATTTGTTGTTGTTGTTAAACATGTAAAAAAAAATAAAAGTTATTTGGTAATGTAAGAAGCAGCTTATATATTGTTCAAGTTATGGACTTCTAAAGAGTCAATTTAGCTATGTGAGGAACTGGAAGTTTTGGTTAATGTTAAATTTATGGAGGGAGAAAATGTGTACTTGGTATACTTGTGTACTTGGCCTTTACTGGTTTCCATAGCAACATTGTTGTGTGTCTTGAACCGGATGTTGGGTGTGCCGCTGCACTGTTCCTGTATGATGCAAGCGAGCAGTAAACGGTTAACTAGAGCCGTGGTCTGAGCAGTCATTGTTGTACAGAGAGGTTAATAAGTACTCAGAATGTAAAACTGAAAAGATGGAGACTCTACAGACATCAAAAGTTACCAATAAAGTATTTGGTCCAATGCTACCGAATTGTTCTATCTTTTTCAGGACAGTGGTAGTGTCTTGTATGTATACTGGAAATGTGGATAAAATGGGTATAACAAAGTGGTCTATGTATCACAGGTATTGATAGTCTCTCAGAACCTGTCTCCAAATACATAGTCCACTTTCACAATGCGTGGACCACTTTCTGAAGCCCATTTTATCTACCTGTTTTTCAGGTATTGATAGTCTCACAGAACCTGTCTCCAAATGCATAGATCACTTTTTTGCATTCTACAATTTACAAGAAACCCACTTCTTGTAATAGACTAGAAGAATTTGTGACCAAACAAATGATTTTGATGTTAAGGTCGAAGAAATGGAAAATAGGTTTATTCAGAGAGATTATGACAAAATGTTTGTCCAAAGGGCCAAAAGCGAAGCAAAAGCCCAAGAGCAACAGACTCTGTTATAAAATGGGAGACCTAAACAGGCATCAGAAAGAGCGCTTTTAGATTTAGTGCAGAAGCTAATCTCATAAAAAAAATGAGAAAAAAATTGGAATTTGCTACAATGTGATGCCTCATTAACTAATATCTTCTCAGAGCCTCCAGTCTTTATTCAAATGTTCACCAACTCTGAATGATAAACTTGTCCATAGTTATTTACCAGCACCTCCTAAAAACATCTGGCTTCAAGCCAAACCTTGTGGCAGTTTTCAGTGTGGTCAATGTAATCATTGCTCCAATGTGGTCAAATGTTATAGCTTTCAGGATATACATGGGGACAAAACCTACGAGATAAAACACTATTAACTGTAAGATGACATTTGTAATTTACAAATTGGAATGTCCTCTTTGTAATGTGTTTTATATTGGCTGAAATAAATGCCATCTACAGGATAGTTTATGAGCATAAATATGCAATAAGAACTAAAAATGTAGACTGTCCAATAACTCACCATTTCAAAGACGAACGTAGCAGTAGCCCCTCTACTTTGAGAGGCATAGGTGTTGATCATATACTACACACCATATGAGAAGGAAATAGGTTAAAACAACTAAATTAACAAGAGAGTTTTGGGATTTTGAAGTTGAGGGCGACCCTTTACCCTAAATGATGATCGAGAATTTAGCCATTTCCTTTAAAGGCCTTTGATATATATAGAAATGGATGTATTGTTGTATGTGTGGGGTTTTGGGTTGTTTTTTTTTGGGCGAGGCCCGCTGCTGTCCATTTGTGTTTTTTAACAATAGTATACCTTTGATTGTAACTGCCATTGCTTGACTGATGAGCTGAATATTTACACCTCCTTGATGAACTGAATGTCTACACCTGCTGCTACACACACACTTATTGATTCACTTCACTTCCTGACGAAGGCTTGACGCCAAATGAGTCGAAGTATATATTCTGTAACATATAACACCAATGTGGTCTGCATCTAAGACTCATTGTTGCTACGGTTAATAGAATGGCGTTGGTTGTGCTGCAGCGCCAAGCGACAAGTCCACCGCCAGCACCACGGCCACGACCGCGGGGGAGCCAATGGCTCCGGCAGCGGTGATCGTGGAGCTAAAATCGAAACTCCGGTCCATCGAGTGGCTCATAGAGGACCTCCTAGAGTGGCAGTCGGTGCTGGTTTCCCGGCTTGTCTCGAGCCTGTGGATAACCAGCGTCCCTTGGCTCCAGATCCTTTCTCTCCTCCCCCCGCACATAGTGCGGCTCAGGTCTGAAAGCGCACTTCTCCCATCACAGCGTGACCTTTCCCTTGGACTCGCCATCCTCTTCATGAGCCCCCTCAGGACGTAAACGGCCCCGTTTATCATTCTTACAGTCCCAAAACCAGTCCCACTCGGTGGCTGCTCTAGCGTCCTCATCTTCCTCTTCCGAACACCTGCTGCTGCTGCTGGTGCTCCTGTGCCCCCTCCCATGCGAGCATCTGATCAGGTCAGAAACTCAGCACACCTGTTCTCTCCCAGCTCACCAACCTCCAGACACAAATTCAATTCAAAATTTGCAGTTTACAAAGGCAAACCAGAATCTGAGCATCCCAAAATGTTAGTGGTTTGAAACCACTAACAGCTGCAATCTGAACTTGAATCATTAGTCTGCACTGTTGAAAGTCTGGGGAGGAGGTGCGTCCTCTCTGGTCCCACCCCTGTCATTACCAATAACTCTGAGTGTTTTAGTTGTCTTTAGCCTACACAACTGGATAAAAAACTTCACCACAGCCACTGGTGTTGGTTTCATCAGTAACTTTGACTTTGACCAGACGGGACCTTCTTAAGTATGATGGACTACATCTTAACAGAAATGGGTCTAGTAAACGACAACGCAATTTAATTGATTTTATTGCTTTTAGCCATGACTGATGTTTTGCACAGCGCGACCCGGCCCAGCATCCTGATTCTGCCTATCTCAGCTTTATACCTGACAATGCGGGTCCTGCTGTTGCTGGTTCTGTTTCAACTATCCCGGTCAGGATATCTGAAAGGCAGTGTACAATTTTAGCTCCTTCTCATGCCCCATGCAGAAATAACCTCATCAATATGAAAACCATCTCTCCAACACCTTCTGTAAATCCAGCCAACTTTTGTTTACTTAATATAAGATCCCTCAAAAATAGGTCTGTAATCTGCCAAGATTTTATCATGACTAGAAACACTGACTTTTTTATCATCACCGAGTCTTGGCTAATTCCTGACGAGTATACCCCTCTTACTGAAGCATCCCCCCCAGATTATTTAGCCGAGATTGATAGGTCACGGAGGAGGACTTGCTGTTATTCACGAAAACGTTTTTACTTGTTCTCCAGTCTCACTTGGCTGTTTTACGATGTTTGAGAGTCTTGGTTTTATCATGACAAATAACTTGCCCTTTTTATGTGTCTTAATCTACAGACCACCAAAACTGACTGCAGGTATTATTCAAGAATTTGCAGATCTGTTATCAGGCATAATGATAAAACATGACCGGGTCCTGATTCTTGGTGATTTTAACATCCATGTTTGCTGCCCCTCTTCCTCTCCTTGTGCCTGCGATTTTATTAAACTTTTAGATTCTTTTAATCTGACCCAGGATGTAAAGCTCCCCAGTCACTGCAAAGGGTACACTTTGGATCTTGTGATCTCAAATGGTCTCTGGATGGATGAGGTTACTCTAATTGATTTTCCCATTTCCGACCATAACGCAGTGCAGTTTGAGATTCCATTTTCCTCTCCTGACCCCAAACTCACCACACTAATCCGCTCTCGCCCTCTAAACTCACGATCTGCTCCAATTTCTGTCAAGCTTTCACTCACAACAGGGAACACCACAGTAATAACAACCACGCTGTTGACAAGCTTGTCAGGACATTTAACAGCACCTGCACCAATATCTTGGACTCCATAGCTCCAGTCAGATTCAGGACTCCATAACCCTCCTCTCTGCCTTGGATAAATGAGGAGGTAAGAAGTTTTAAGAGGCTATGTAGGAAGACAGATCACACATGGGAAATATACATGGTTACTTTCTCAGCTGAAACATTTTGAAAATTTAATGAATTAACTGTCCAAGAGTGAAAAGGACCATCTGCTTGGAGGTCTGACATTTTGCAGTCTGCAGAGACACGATGCATTGTGGGGGAGTTGAGTATGGTCGGACGTTTGGATGGTAACGACTTTAGATGTCGACACCGCTGGTTGCAGTAAAGGTTTCAGATCCATTGATGTCCATGGGAAAATGACCAACTTGTTACCTTATTTATTCTTTTAGATGATGCTCACCTGACGAGTTTAAGCTTTCAGATGAGATGACGTAAGACGGAAGCTTGTACTGAAAATACTGTTTTTGCAAAGGAGAAACACAAATTTTAACACTAGAAAGATGAATTAAAGAGTTAAAATGCATAAATATATAAAGAAAGGTACAGAAATAAAATCTGCCTCTACGAGTAAGCCAAGAACAACAGTCTGTAGTGTGGTTGTAATAGTTAATGAGGTTATTGCATTGATGCATGTAATGTATATGAGGTGTAAACAGTCTAGCAACTATCATTAATATGGAGTCCCAGTGTGAAACAGTTGATGCAAAGCTGTCAATCATCTCTGAAGTCTCCTCATGTTAACAGCATTGATGGGAATTATGGGGTTACAAATAATTGCCATTACTAACGGCGTTACTTTTCTCAGTCATGAGTAATCAAAATAGTGACTGTTTCCATTGTAACAACCCTGTTACTGTTGCTGACAATAAAAATCACTGAAGCTGTATTCATCCAAGTGATTCAACCAGGCTCTCTCAGCAATGGAGGAGCTGCATTCTTCCTTTGGTGAGGAAGGGAGGGGAGGACAGAGGGCCAGATGATAAGTGCATAAGTGATGATGATTGGCTAAGGTAGAGTAAAATTTCATGGTAAGCCAGCCAGAGGCAGAGTTGGGCGGGTGTTCACATGCACACAAACACACACACGCACACACGCACGCGCACATGCACGCGCGCACACACACACACACACGCGCGCGCGCACACACACACACACACACACACACACACACACACACACACACACACACACACACACACACACATGCACTCACACACACATGCTGTTATACATGATCAAGATTGACACACACAGCAATGGCGAGCCCAGATAATTCAAAGGTGACATTTTTAAACTGAGATAAAAGGCAAGAATGTATGTTTAATGTGATTATACCCGGGAGCAACGTGTCCTCACGCTATTGGTGTTCAGGCCCTAATTAAAGTTGCAAGTGGTCGAATGAGCCCGTGCACTGTCACAGCTCATGTTCCAGCAGTGGTATTTATTACTCTCCGTGGCTAACAATGTGGAATTTTGGGAAGATCAGCTCTTAAGAATGCAGAAAAAAAACAGGCCTACTTTGTTGAAATTTTGTAAGGGGCGCGATGGAGCCATTTTGAAATGAGCTTTTGATTATTTGTCATCATTAAGGTCTTTTGTATGCTGTGCAAATTGCAGGTGGACTTGAAAACCCCCTTAAAGGTGGAAGTATTAAAAAACAAACAAAAAAAAACCTAACCCTATTTCCTGCTACTAATAGCTGGCGCTTTAACTATGAGTATTTAAAGATAGACCTGTTCAGCTCGGGCCTTTCATCAAAGCTGTTAAGTTTGGGGCAGATCTCTTTCCCTTTCTCTCTGTGGCATTGAGCATTTGTTTTTTCTTTGTTGGTGTTGTTTTTTAGTTTTCTTATGTGAGTTTGTGGAGCACTGAAGTCTCGCTGTTTTCGTACAGTCTGTAATGAGGGCTGCCAGCTATGGCCAGTACACACACAAGAACCTGTCACTCATTCTTTTGAGTAAAAGCAGATATAAGTGTGATGTAATCAGACACATTTTCAACAGAGAGCAAAAGATTTATTGCTGTTGATGACATACTTTTCTCTCTTTTCTGTGTTGTTTTTGAAGGAAGAAAAGTATATATATATATATATATAATAAAAATATATATATATATATATATATATATATATATATATATATATATATATATATATATATATATATATATATATATATATATTTTTTGCACCGTTTTAGAGACTAAAAATAACAGGATCAATAGGAAATATCCTTGAAAATAATTGTTGGTTACAGTTCTCATTTTGAACAATATATAAAAATTGGCAAGGCACTGATGTTTTCCCAACATTGCAGTTGGTGCCCTGCTTATTGCATGTTTGTGTTTGTATCTAAACAGAATCCTGGCCACGGTTGGTTCGGACTTTGACCTGAGAACGCTGCGGGCGGTGAGAGTGCTGAGACCTCTTAAACTTGTGTCAGGAATCCCCAGTAAGTCACTCTTTCAACACTTCATTGTTTTATGTTTAAAATGGCTTGACTCCAGGAGTCACCTCAGAAGTAGTGTTGTAGACTACCCTTGTACCTTTAATGATAGCAGTGATGGCTAAAGATACAAAATTAAGCCAATGTTGTGGCAAATAAATAAAACATGCTGTATAATATGGACATCTTAAACACTGAGGCTGAGCTAACCATGCTCCCACTCCTCCTTTTCTCTGTCTCTCAGGCCTCCAGGTGGTGTTGAAGTCCATAATGAAAGCCATGGTTCCCCTACTTCAGATTGGCTTGCTGCTCTTCTTTGCAATTGTTATGTTTGCCATCATCGGTGTGGAGTTTTACATGGGGAAATTCCACACCACCTGCTTCAAGATAGACACTGGTGAGAGAGTTCATGAAAGAACAGCCTTTTTTTTTTCTCTCCTGTCTTCCTGAATTTCTCACTGATGAGAGCATATAACATTTCAGATTTACGCACTTGCATAAATGATTTATAAGTTGTATAAGTTGCTGCACAGTCACAGTGTGAAACATAACATAACATAACATAACATAACATAACATAACATAACATAACATAACATAACATAACATAACATAACATATGCTTGCAATGTAGTCAACCTCCTGATCGAATGCTACCTCAGGTGTTGTTAATGAATTTGCAATTTAATTGTTCCATCCTTCTCCCACATCGGAAGGGATGACATTGCAGCAATAATTCCTGACAATGCATTCCTCGCTATTTAAAAGCAAGTGGCCTCTCTTGCCACCATTCCTCCAATTTAAACAGTCTTTCATATCCAAATCACTGACATTGTGCATTACTGCAGACCCTTTTCAAAACAACAGACTTTTAATAATGGGATTGCATGGATCAGTAGGTAGGTTGGTTTTCTAGTAACCAAAGGTTACTGACCTTAATGAGTAGGTTGACACTTTGAATGGCAGCCTACTCCATCAATGTATGAATGTGTGGGTGAATAGGTCAATAAAACACATTAGCAAAATATGCTTCATTGCATAAGTATGTCCCTCCAAAATAAAAAAAAAGGCAGTATCATGAAAATTAATCTAATGGCAAACACCTACAGTGAATTAAAATGCAGTAGTTGATCAGTGATAAACCTTCCCAATGTTTTATATTGTAGTAAAAACCAAAGTCACATGTTCCAAGGTGTGAATACTAGAAGGTATAAAGGCAGCATACACACACACCTCTTAAGGAAAGAGATGACAAGTCACAATTTCACCAATTTATTGTGGCCATGCTGACTTTTAAAAAAGAATGACATGAGATTTTAGGAGGAAAATGATCACGTGACTTTTCTAAGTACCTGCCAACCCCTGTGTAAAAACGGCATGACCTCCATTTTCCTCCATACTATGATGAAGGCCACAAGGCCAAAACGCTGCAAGGTTGGTTGACATGGCCACAAGAAATTGGTGATTAGATTTGGCATTTCTTGTATTCTTGATTATAGAATGACAGCTTAACTGAAATGAAGAATAAAAATGTTGAGAAGAAGGTATTTGCATAGTGCTGCTGTCAGAGAGAGGTGTGACCTGCTGTAAAATATTATCTGTGTGTGTGTGGTTGTGGGTGTGTGTGCGTGTGTGTATGTGTGCATGCATGGGGGCATGTTTGGTAGGAGCAGTTGTGACAGCTTGCTAATGTATACTACATGTGTTATAAACGTGTGAGACATTTCAGTGACCAACATTCAGTAGGGTTTGATTTTAAGTGAGACCAGCTGTGCTGTGTGTGTTTTTCTTACATGTTTATATATATGAGTTTTTCCGCTGTGTGTTTTAGTTCATACTGCTTTGTCCTTTGCATCACAAATGATGGTTATTTCATTTCCTCAGTTCTTTCTACTGTTTTCAGATAAATCATGAATGCATTAGTAGGCATCAGTAATTCAGTCTGTAGGACAACCACACAGGGTTGACATGAATAATGTCAGTGTCTTTAAGACAACAGAATTTAAATGACCAGAACAATCTACTTACATCTCAGTCGACCGGCTGATGTTTGCCCTCAGATTCAGAAAAACTCGATGTATTGCATATTCATATAGGTTTACCTACATTTTTTTGTCCTCTCAGAGAAAAAGAGATGTTGCTGCTGCTGCCGCTGCTGCTGTATCTGCTGAAAAATGCAGTTGTTAAGTGCAGTAGTCCATTCATGTCATGTCAAGTCAATGTTATTTTTATAGCCAAAATCACAAGCCACATTGCTTCAATGGGCTTTACAGTCTGTTTAGTGAATGACACCCTCTGTCCTTTAAATCTTGAAACAAGTTAGTTTAATTGTTTAATTTCCTGTGGACATTTAGTTGATAGATTTTTTTTTTTCATATTTTTTTGTTTTTGTTCTGTCTCATTCTTTTAAATGTGACATCTCTGGAATGCCATCATGATGTGATTATATTTTGGTGGTCACAAATCAAAAGTCACTACAACTACATAAAACATATTTTTTGGCTATAATTCATTAATTCCTCACTGTGTCATCAAAACAGAAA
>CAAKHG010051044.1:0-10360 GCA_901007715.1 Dactylopterus volitans
ACCAAGATCAAAACTCATGTTTCTTACCCTGTCAGACTTCTTGTTAGCGATGCTGCCATGTTCCCAAGATCTCAGCAATTACTTCAGTGAGTAAAATGTTATGGCCATTTGAAGTGACAGAAAGGCTATGAGAGGAGGGAAAAAAAGATTCGCATTAACCAAATGCAACACACACTCTTTTAGAAGCCGCATTTCAGGGAAACAAAACGGCCTTGTGCTCGGCTCATCCAATAAAGCTGAGGAAGGTTCACCTCACCTAACTGACTCTCCATCATCATCTGTCACTTTAGAAATTTGAATTTTTTTCAGAACCCATATAATTAAACAGTTTTGAGTTATTCCACCTAGTATTATTTGGGCATTTTTTATATAACTTTGTGCAACTTCTACACTTAAACTCTAATACAAGTCAGCCACTAGTTATCTATGTTAAATAACTAAATATGTATATTTTACTTGTAGTTATGTAAAGTGACATGTAGGGGCCAATATGTAATTACGCAATTATATCATTTTCTTACTGAGTTACCTGATGGTACAGTTGCACTGTTACTTAAAATTGATGTGAGGAGTTAGATTAGAAGACAGGGTTCAAAATCAGAGCAGCAAAGTCCCACACAATATCACCTGAATTTTGGTCAGTGTTTCGCAAATCTAAACATCTCTCAAATCGATTTCCTTCATTTCAGTCTTACTTGTGCAGTGTTTTTCAACACCGTATGTGAAGCAATTCATCAACGCTGGGCTTAGATTCCCTTGTAATTTTCTAAAATGTCAGACTGGGACTGACTTCATGGGCATCAATTGTCATTGAGAGGTCACATTAAAATCCAGTCTTACAATTACCGTCTTGCAGTGATGCCACTGTCCATCGTAGCTTCTCTTTTTACTGAGTTGTAAAAGTCCTGCCACCAATTTCACTTTATTCTCTGCAATAAAAGAGTCTCTGCAGCAAGATATTTGAATACGGGCGGGGCGGTGGGGGGTTGAGAAACTCTGATAGTGTGAGCTGCTGTCTTTAGATGAAAACTTCTACATGATGAAGCCGCTGTGGACTGCAGAGTATTATGCAGGGGAGCTTTTACAGCTTTCTAAGATTTGCCATTTGTAGCTGTAAGGGAACTGTTCCTGCACCGCCTGCATCTCAGTTTCTGGGATTTTCAGGTCTCTGACTTTTAATGGAAATTCAACTGTTTAAATTCCAAAAACAAAACAAAACCCGGAACACAAGAGAGAATAAAATTTCTCACATGAGAGATCGTGGTCGTCCAGATGAGGGATAAAGCGGTGCGATATGAAAAGGAGCAGGCAGCAAATTGAATACCGACGGAGGTGTGTTCTACGGAACTAAATCAGACCATCTTTAGGTTTGTGATGAGCCAACGACGGCAACATGATCCCAAGGCAAGTTTGAGGACATTTTTGGGAAGTGAGGAGTTTGTGAGACCTCAAACTGTAAAGGCCAGTTTGAGGGTTAAGACCTAGTTTTAGCTTAAAGGTTATAATTGGTTTTAGGGTAAGAGACTTAGTTGAAATGGTTAGTTATGGTAAAAGACTTGGGAAGGTCCTTACTAAGATAGAAGCACATGTCTGTTTGTGCGTGTGTGCGTGCGTGCGTGCATGCATGCATCTGTGTGTGTGTGTGTGTGTGTGTGTGTGTGTGTGTTTGTGTGTGCGTGTGTGTGTTTGGCAGCATGTAGATTTTTGTGAACAGCTCCAAAGAAAACGAGAAGTATAACAGCCCCGAACTCTGTCTTTGACTTCACAAGCAACAGCCCCATGGTACTAAGGATTGGACTGTCAGCAGAAATAAACTTGCAGAAAGGTGTGTGTGTGTGTGTGTTCTGGGGCTACATCGTAACTTAAGGGCAATAGAGGGAGCTCAAGGGAGATGGAACATTACCAGCAGGAAAGCACTGAGGATGTGTTGGGAAAGATAGAAATGAAACCAGGGCCAAAACAAACTCCATCAGCCTGCAGTTTTTGAAGGACAGTTTCCCAATGAGAGTCTCATCCCATCAACCCCTGGGCCAGGCCTCTGTCTGGCCTCAGCGGGAGCGAGCTCCTCCCCTTGAGATCACACTACTTTTGAAGGTTATGAAGGGGGGTGAAAAAAACACGTAGAGGAGGCGAGAACAAGCCAGCTGAGACAGTGATGGAGGAGCGAGGAGCTAACCTTTACAAGATTTTGTTTGATGTCTGCTGTCTTTCGTTCATCTCACGTTTTATCACCTGATATTAGCCCTCGGATGAACAGTCTTCCTCGCCTCTGAAGAGCTTGGCATAAACACTTCTCAGTTACATGAAAAGAGGAGAAACTGTAACATTTCACACCTCCTTCCCTCTCTGTCTCTCTCTCTCTCTCTCTCTCTCTTCTCTCTCTCTCTCACACACACACACAGATGCAGAGACACTCATCGCCAAATGCTTGCGCGTGTGCGCCGCCAGACATCCACACCTGATCGTCTTCTAAGGGAGTGAATAATTACTCTGCCAAAGGGCACAACTGTGATCCCTGGCTGGTATTTAAAGCCTTGTCACTGAATTTAAATCACCCCTCCTCTCCATAGCTTCCTTTAGTTAAGTGGAAATGTCCTCTTTCCTGGCTAATGCAGAGATCACGGCTCTAATGTCTTCACCGAGGCCTCCGGTTATTCCTGCTGCACTGCATGTCACAGAGCTTGAAGTGCCACTCTGGTCTCACCGTGTTGAAGCAGTTTGCCATCATTCTTGCATTATTGTGTTACGCAACGAAGCGACCCTGAGCTTAAAATCTCCATCTCTTGTTGTTTTTCTCTGCGTTGCAATGATTTATAGATAAAACATATTTTTCTTCAAGCGGAGGTTGAGCGTTGAATTGACGGAGGTGTGTGTGAAAATTTGCCCTCCTAATTAGTTTATTCAGTTTCTTTTCCTCTTCCCACCATGCTGTAGCCCCAGGCCATCTGCGCTTTCTTTCTGCAACAAGCTCTCACAGCCTCCGCTGCCTCCTGCTGTTCCCTCAAACCCTTCGCTGCACTATCATTTTCTAGCCTTTGTGTGGAAATACAGAGCATGCAGATTGGGGTGGTGATGCTCCATCAGGTTTGAAAGGCTGATCCTGTGTTTGTCCTTGTCTGATACAGTATAACCCATCTCCCGTGATGCTCTGTGATTGAGACTCGGGGCTCACTTGCTTGTCCACTCCACTCTCGCGATTGTTATGGCGAGGGGAGACACTATTAGGATGCTGGAACATGAAACCACTTAAGATGTGTTCATTTCTGTGTGTGTCATATGTGCTTGTGGGCGTGCGTGTGTATGCGTGCAGCGCGGCCATGTGAACATTTACATTTACACACTTGAGCCTGTGGGAAGAGCGTGACCATGACCACCCTGTAACACAAGCCAGAATATCAGAGAACGTCAGGTGTATTTGCATTCAGCGAGTGCCGTGAGGTAATGTGTAATAATAAATTGCATCTGGATGGAGTTGGTATCCAGGTAACAAAAGCCTAATCGGTTTCTGCAAGATGTGCGGCAGTGTGTCCAACATGAGATGGAAACAAGACATTTGGTAATCATCTTATTTTTTAACTAACACGCAGTATATGCGCCACTCGTCCCAATATGATTTGAGTTTTTTCAGCATTCACTTTTCCCCAGAATTTCATTCTTCTCATGGTGAGAAAAGACCGAATCTCTGAAGCCCCAGAATCGCTCAGGTTTAAGATTTGCAAGTAGAATGAATTCAATATCAGGAGAGGTCCGTTGAATTTTGAAATAACAGATTCTTGAAAAACACAATAATTCACCAATGCCTGTACTCATTTCAGGGTTTACAGACTGCTAATGCGGCTGTCATCTGGGAGAAACAGATGACTGATCGCATATGATTTTTTTAATAAAACCTCGGTGTCATCCAGCCAGCCTAATCCTCGCTGATGATTTCGGTGTGAGCAAACGAGAGTGTGGTGGTTAAGCTGCGACTTCGTCAACACTGTTACCGAGGGCACGACTGCAAAGCGAAAACCACGCCACAGAGAGAAATAACTGATAATTGTTATTCTACCAGTGAGGATTGCAAACTTGTGAAAGAAAGTGCGAACAGTGAGTCAGCGCTGTCCCCTCCGTCTTTGGTCACTCTCCTGCTCCTACATTGTCTAGTTTCTCCAGACACAGATTTTCATTTCAAGGTTATTTTTCTGAGTGCCTATTTATCATTTTAAGCTCCGCACGCCTTCTCCCGCCTCCCTGTGCCATGACTAGTTATTTTCTCAATTGACTAGCGTCCAGCTTTCCCATTACTCATGCTGAAATGCCCTTTCCTCTCTGAGAAGCTCACACTCGAATTGTTTTCTCTTCGTCGACAACCAGGGGCCCCTGCATGTGTTATAAATGACCATTATGTCCATTATCAAAGACTGTTGCTTGCGGTCAACCAACCAGTGTAAATCTGCATGCACACATTTGACCTCTCATGGTGCTCTGGCAAATTTTCACATTAACCTCAATCCTGCTTCCCTCCAAATTTGATTTCTATTCTTCTGTCTCCAAGTTGGCTTATTTGCTTCCCTTTCATCATCTCTGGCAAGGTTATCCTCAGGCAGGCAGTACTTTTATGGTAACAGGGGGGCGTGGAGGGCCTGGCTCTGCCGCCAGCTATGCCTTAATCGATGTTGTGAGCAGAATATCTGAACCAGTTCCCTCGTTAACAATTGTCTGGGATTTAATTAAGAAGTCGACTGAATTTAATGTCAATTACATCTTAAAATGAAGGGGGGAGCACAAAGACGCACAACAAAGAAACTGAGAGTAAGACATCGGAGGGGGGGAAAGCCAAGGAGAAGGCTAATTAGGAATTGTGTTTATTCATCATCGCTGAAACATTTCCTTCCTCTTCTCTCAACCCCATTTTCCACGCTGCTCCCTTTTCTCCCTCTATTTCCTTCTCTGCATGTGCATCTGCAACAACCCTCAGCAAAAAATTTTTTGTCACATCTCTTCTTTGCCGGTGGCACACAGTATGGGTATGCAAATATGAGAAAATGGAGACTTCAGCATTGCTAACATGCTCTTCCTACACGCCAAGCACGGGCAGATATAAGAACAGAGTCTGTTTCTCCACAATTGAAACAATTTAAGTACTTTGGGGTACTTTATTGGTTTTTAGAATGTCGAAAACCACAGTAAATGCCATCATATCATCCATACAGAATATCATCCACATGACACAGAGGGACAAATCCATGAGAAAAAAATATAAAACACACAACCTCCACTGCATAACCCACATTTAAATACAACTTTAGTCAGGTCTGATGACCCGTAGCTTTTATACTGTATATATCTATATATATATATATATATGTTTATATTTTTGACAGTCAGTTGTGTTACTATACTTTATTGTATTGAGTGTTGTCTTGCGGTCTCCATAAGGCCAAATATCCACATGTCTGTTGGCACTAGATGGGTCAGCAGGAAGGCTGCTGCTGCTGCAAAGACACAGCTACTCCCACAGCAACATGACCGTCTCAAGTTTTCGTCCAGCAGCCTTTCTTTAGAGGTGAAAGAGGGCGGAGTCTCAATGAGTATTGCTGTAAATCTGAGGATCGGTAAGGAGCGCTGGTAGCCCAACATGTGTTCTTGTTTTGCCAGCGTCAGTTAGGTGCTCTGGGCTTTTGTTGGTCAGCTTTTGATTCCACCTTGTGTGAGAATCCAGCCTCTCTTCAGATGCAGGATGGGGTTTTGTGGGGAGGGGAGAGGAGCATTGAGGTTACTGGGGCTCTTCCGTGAGGGGCACTCCGTTGGCATGCGCTCGAGGAGATTTCATGTCCTCACAATCCCGTGGCTTATGTAAGATGCTTTGAACAGCAGAGGGGTAAATACCTAAACCAGCACATCTTAAGACCGTATGTGCACACTTTTGTTTGATGGGATATAGATATAGATAGAAATAGACAGATAGAGGCAGAGAGAGGCGAGTTCTCTCGGCTGATGCTCAGTTGGCTTGGTTTTAAACTCGCGGAGATTAGCTCGGCTCAGCACTAGTTGGGCCGGGCGGCAAGGAGGAACTACCCATAGCAGGGTTCAACGCTGGGGTAGGGGAGGGTATGTGGAGGCTGAGCCAGGCCACACATAGCGAGAGAGGACAATAGCGGGGAGAATGGCGAGTAACATGCAGACATCTGGAGGCGGAAAGACGGCCGAGAGGGACGAAGGATGGACGAATCGAGCAGGAGACGTTCATGCTGAGAGAAATGCTGAGAGAAATTTTCACACATGAATCTTTGTATGTCATCTGGCACCTCAGGAGAAGGGCCTCCAGTTTGAGTTGCTGCCAAACCTACATCTATATTGCATGCTCCACTGGGATGCTGTTCGCAAATAAATACTGCATATGCTGTTATGTGATGTTGCAGAAATCAGAATCTGATTACTTCCCCCCAGAGTGCCTCTGTGTGGTTTTGGTGCTCTGATTTATGGCAGCCTCTTTAGGAAAAATCCTCTTGATTGTGAGACACCCGCAGCAAGCGGCGACAAGGATGTGTTCTGTCATCAAGAAACAACCACACACAAGAGGATGGAAAGGTGTGACTTTGCCACATGAACAGCCTGGTTGTCTGTCTCCTGCAGACTTGTGCACTGCTGCCATTTGCTTTTAGCTATAAGTTGAATTTGTCATGTATGGAGAGGAGCTCCCGCCCTCTTTAAAACTCTTTGATGTGCAGATTTTTGCAGATCTTTCTTACTATCTTTAGCCTTGCGGTTGCCTTCTACCTCCTACTCATTCTCTCTAAGCTCACCTAAAGGTGATGCACCTACTGTATGTCTGGCCTTGTGCTCCCCAGCTCCACCCGGGACACCAGCGCACACTTCCAGCCAAGCATGCAACTGCACTGATACCTGCGCTACTATCACATCAAATCAGCGTCAAACTGGTTATCTGATATCGCTGCTTAACGTCTCCTCACACTTGCCTGTTGACTGTTCGTCGTTAATGAACCAAGAAGTCGCCGTGTCCTCATAAGCACAAACACGGTAACCTCAAAATGTCCACCTAATTCGGAGCTCCAGCGCGCCGCTCGTCAGTGATATTGTTTGTGAGGGCAACATGAGACGGGTTAGCCGGTGGCCATTTATCTTAATGAGAGCAGTTAACTCCGAGCGGAGCTGTGGCTGCCGGCTCCATACAAAAACATCCCCACAAATGCGCTCTTATCCTCCTGCCCGCTGATTTGATTTTTAGGAATACATCTCGCCCTCTCGTTGAAACCTTAATTAGTTCTAAAGCAGATTAAATTATATGTAATTATTATGATAATATTTTCATTTATTCAAGATAATTGGGCCGACTTTAGTGAACACAGTATTTGTCGGGAGAGCGAAATCTCCCTCACACAGTCAAAGTTATCAAGGCGTGAAATCAGGAATCCTGACGGCAACAAAATGTAATCTTTTTCATATAGAGGGGACAATAGAAGGTGGTGCATACTCTCCTTCTCCGCTTTAATTAAAAGAGCTCACTGAATCTCAACCTCTCTCGCTCCTAAGTAGGGAGGGCTAATTCTATCTCCTATGCAGAATCTAGTTATTCCCTTTCGCACTGAAGTTGTCTGAAGCCCTGGAATGAATATTTGTTTTTTGGTGCAAATTTGATCCTTTATATTCTTCACCTTCTTTTCCCTCTTTCACTGACAGAGCCGATATATTTGGCGGACATTAAGAGTAAACACTGCACGTCAAGAATGCCTTCACGCCATCAGTGAACGGGGAGTGAGAGGAAAGTGAATAAGAAATCAAGAGAGATGCCCTTTAAAAATAGTGGTACCTGGTTGCACTTTACATTCAATTGTTCTTTGTGCGCCCTCTGGTAAGGTTTTTCAGCGCAATCCATGTGACAAAGTCTGAATTTGTACAAAACTTTTCATTTAAATGCTTGCTCTCGCTTTGCAGATCAGCAATACTGTAAAAGGTAATTAAAACGACATTCAAACAACATTCACAAATGACTTAATGGAGGCGAGGAATAGGTGGCGAGAAGTTGGCATTTCAATTGAGGTAAGAATGTGCGTGTTGGCGGCATTTAAATATAATAACCAGTCCACTTGCTAATGAATGCTGCAGTTAAGCATTCCAATTACCTCATGATCTGCATACTGTTGTTTTTGTTTTGCATATATGTTTTTACATATAGTCAGGCTATGGAGAGAGTTTTTTTTTTGTTTTTTTTCTTTGAGGTGTCTCGCTGCCACGGTGACATTCACAGCCCCAAGCTTCCTCTGGTGATGCAGTCATTCCCACTCACCCTTCCTTTTCCTCTCCCCTCCCACTTCTCCTCCCCCCAAGACAGTCCTCTAGCCCGAGGGCAAGTAGGGCATCTCATTATGGTAGTTGTAGTCCGGGCAAACTTTCTGGACTAGGCGATAGTCTGTACTGTAGAAGGAAATGTAGATACAGATGACTTTGAAAGGCTTGGAGCAAATCCAGGACACATGGCTTTGAATCTGCTCCTGGAAGCAGGTCTTGGACGGGTCATAGTTGCAGAGCGAGGTGCGCTTACTGCGGTCCACCTTCTCATAGTCCACACGGCAGTTGAAGATCTTGGAGTCCTTGGGGTAAACCACGCTCTGACGCTCCAGGTCAAACTCCACCGCCTTAACAGGCGGGACCAGGCTGACCGAGATGTTGCCCTGGCCTGTGGAGTTGTGGCGGAAATAGACGCTGAATGTGCCATTGCCATGGTCCACTATTTTACCCGTGATAAGCAGGTTAAGCCTCACGGTCTTGATATTGGAATAGAAGTCACCCCAGCCAAACATCTTCTTGAACTTGCCAGTTTTAACGATGGGCCGCCGCTTCACCCTGGAGCTGGAGGCGTCAGGCTTGAGCACGTCGCTGCCCAACATCTCCCAGAACTCCTGTTTGGAAAACTCCTGCTTGGAGAAAGGGATCGGCGAGCGATAGGGCAGCTCCAGAGAGGTGGTGTTAGCAGCCCTGCTCTTGCTATGAAGCATCCAGCGGCTCAGCGGTGAGAGGGGAGCCTGCCCGCTCAGGAGACCCACCGTCTTCGAAGAGTCTTCCGAGGAGCTCTTGGAGCTGGAGGACTCGTCTTCTTGACCCAGGGCCACCTATACAATGGAGGGAGATTAAAATAGAGAGAGAAAGTAGGCTGTTATTAGCAGAGCAGAAAGCAACATGGACAGAAAACAAATGAAAGGTTTAATCGATAGTTAATTTACTGTTCATACCTCTAGTGCTAGTAACTGTGACATTTTATCAATGTTATATATATATATATAAATAAAGGGTTGAAATTTTGCAGGTATTGCTATTATTACATTCCTTTGTTTACCGGGAGAAAACACACCTGCATGTCTAGCTTTCACAGAGTCGATGTAATTCCCTAAACACACTTGTAATGGGTTCGTGTGCCTCTTTGAAGCTGCTGGCAAAGCCCAAGGGGTCAAAAAAAAAAAAGAGGTTCAAACAGAAAGTCCCCACCAAAACTGGACTCAAAGTCTGTTTCTCTTAGTCTTGGGCAGTTTAATCAATATTTGTGAGGATGGACAATTTTCTTCTAAGGCTGTAATTCTGAAAAACAATAAAGCTCAGTCGTTATGAATTGCTCTCTATAGTTGTTTATCCAACCACATAGGTTGGACCACAATAAACAGAATATACGGTAAAACGCATGACAAAGCCTTATCCAAAATTGCTATTTTAATGAAACAAGCCCAACAGCTCACTTAGATATCATCTAAGGAGAAATTTGTTTCTATATATAATCTTTAACGATCAAACTTGAAGCGGGAAGTAGACTAAGCTGTGTTTCCTGTTTTAAAGCGAGCTTATTGCTTTTTAAGCACTGCAGTGTGGGGCTGAGGAAACTATTATAGCCCAGAAATATTTGGTTGGAAGATCAAAGTGTTTGAGGAAGGAGAGGTGGGCAAGCAGGGGGGGCCGGAGAAGAAAGTGTAATGTCCAATTAAGTCTTCCAGTGTTTTAATTAAAGAGAAAAATCTGTATCAGCTCACACACAAAGCTGTCAGATGTGAACATCCAGTGAGGGGAGGGGAAGAGGAGCGCACAAGATAAGATGGTAATGCTGCGCTCAGCAGTAGCTTTGTGAGGAGTGTGTGAATGTGAAGGCAAAGTAATGGGTAATTATTCAACGGTAATGATCTATTAACAGGTAGCTTCAGCTGTCAACACGCACGCACACGCACACGCACACACACACACACACAAACACACAACAGATACCAAAAATGCTTGAGTGGTTTTGACCGTATACACCCACCATACTTGTGCAACAAATGGCAGGTACCCAATCAAAGGCAGACGTGCTAAACTTTCTTTGGAAAAAAACAAAAAC
>CAAKHG010051045.1:1910-20685 GCA_901007715.1 Dactylopterus volitans
TTTAACGCTTGAGTTGCTTTTGTTGCTGCTTCAAGTCGTGAAAAAGCTCCCAAAAGCTCGACGAGGCGCTGAGACGCTGTGATGACTGTTGAATGTCTTTAAAGTGGGCCGCTGTTTCACTTCCGGGACCCCCCCCCCCGCCTGCTCCATCCTCCCGCCCCCCTGGCCCCCTCCCCCGTCCCCGCTCCTTTAGGACCCCCGGCGGTCCCCGGACCTCAGTTGGAGCTCCAGCGGCGCCGAGCCTCCCCCCGCCCGGCCTCCGCACCACCACCATTGTCTGAGGGCAGCGCGGCGCGGCTCCGCGGCAGCAGCAGCGCGGCTCCGCGGCAGCAGCAGCGCGGCTCCGCGGCAGCAGCAGCGCGGCCGTCGTCCCGCCGTCGTCCCGCTCCGCGCGCCGCTGGATGAGCGCGGCGGCTGCTAGCAGCGGCCGCCTCGGTGCTTTAGCTCCCGGTCAGCGCCGCTTCTCCGCGGCGGGCGGATGTCGGAGGTCCCCGCCGATCGGGGAGCGCGAAAATCCCGCAGAGAGAGAGAGGAGCGACGCGGAAGGGAGGAAGGAAGGAAGGAAGCGAGGGAGGGAGGGAGGAAGGGAGGAAGGGCAGAGGGATAAGGGAGCGTTTTAATACCAAATCGGGACACATGTTGAGCTAACGGCCCGCTCCACCCCCCCTTCTCCTCCCAGTTGTTGCCTCAGTCGCGTCCCCGTCACCGGTCACCGTGCGAGGAGAGAAGCGGAGCAGCGGAGCAGCGCAGCGCCGCCGCGGGCGCCGACATGGACCTCAGCAAAGTCGTAAGTGCCGGAGAGCGAGTCCATGTTTCGGTGGAGGTTTGCGGGCTGGTGGAAGTCCTGTTTCTCGCGCGCGCGCGCACACACACACACACACACACACACACACACACACCAATCACCCTGGAAGCAAGCTGCGACTTGCCCGCTAACATTTGCGCTGCTAAGCGAGGCGCGTGGGGGAACTTGGGCTTCTGCTCGTGGAGGGTTCGGGAGCGGTTGTTCCAGACCGAGGCTGCGGGTCCCCGCAGGGTCCGGGTCCCGCTGCAGAGAAGGCAGCCTCCATTGCTGGAGGTGATGGGACCGAGAGCTGCAGGTCCGTCATCGCTGCAGCTTCTCCGTCCAGCAGGCAGAAGCCTCCTGAGATGCAGCGCTTCTGACTCTGGTTTCTACTTTGCAGTTTTCAGCGTAGAAAGTTGAAATAGGCTGAAATAGTTGCAACAATGGACGCAGTCGCTGCCGTCTCCGCGGGACCGGAACCCAAAGGTGGACCTGAGGGTCCCTCGTAAATGTGACACCAGATGAGGAGGATTTAAAGCCTGGTGAGATGATCTCCATCACAGCCAGATTTAAAAAAAGATGCAGGAGTGGCGCTTGAATTACAGCTGAGGGAACTCATCTCACATATGAACTAAGCATGTGGCAGCCAGTGTGTGTGTGTGTGGTGGGGGTGGGGCGGGGGGCAGTTGGGACTCTTCTGGAGCTTCTAGGGCTTCTGGAGCAGGTGCACACAAGTCAAAGCAACAAGCTGGGCCTTTGAGCGGAGGGGAAGAGGGTCTCTGAGGCGTGGAGGTGTGGGGGTCTCTGAGTGTGGGGGTCTCTGAGGCGTGGAGGTGTGGGGGTCTCTGAGTGTGGGGGTCTCTGAGGCGTGGAGGTGTGGGGGGTCTCTGAGGCGTGGAGGTGTGGGGGAGGGTGGCTGATGAAAGCAGACCACCAGAGCTTTGGTGCAGTCTGATGCTGTGAAGATGCTCCGGATCTGCACCCTGTCTTGATTTTCTGACTCGTGGAATAAATCCCTTCCGCTTACACGGGGTCGGGGGGGCCCGGCGCGGCGTGGGCGGAGCCATGGAGGGTCTGCCGGCATGAATCCGTGTGCGGCTGAAAAATTCCAGCCTCTTCCAGACAAACTGCTGGATGTGACTGGGAAGCTGCTGAGTCGTGAGTCTGACAGAACGTCTCGAGGTCCCACTGCTGCCGCCATCGCTGCCGCGGCGGCGGCGCTGATACGGCCGAAAGCAAAACACGGCGAGATTTGATTCTCAGCAGCCATAACACACACACATCAGCCATAACATTACGACCAGCGCGTGTCCACCATAGAGTATAATACAACACATCAGCCATAACATTACGACCACCGCGTGTCCACCATAGAGTATAATACAACACATCAGCCAGAACATTACGACCAGCACGTGTCCACCATAGAGTATAATACAACACATCAGCCATAAGATTACGACCACCGCGTGTCCACCATAGAGTATAATACAACACATCAGCCATAAGATTACGACCACCGCGTGTCCACCATAGAGTATAATACAACACATCAGCCAGAACATTACGACCAGCACGTGTCCACCATAGAGTATAATACAACACATCAGCCATAAGATTACGACCACCGCGTGTCCACCATAGAGTATAATACAACACATCAGCCATAAGATTACGACCACCGCGTGTCCACTATAGAGTATAATACAACACATCAGCCATAACATTACGACCACCGCGTGTCCACCATAGAGTATAATACAACACATCAGCCATAAGATTACGACCACCGCGTGTCCACTATAGAGTATAATACAACACATCAGCCATAACATTACGACCACCGCGTGTCCACCATAGAGTATAATACAACACATCAGCCATAACATTACGACCACCGCGTGTCCACCATAGAGTATAATACAACACATCAGCCATAAGATTACGACCAGTGCATGTCCACCATAGAGTATAATACAACAGCCCTGCAATCAGTTCTCCCTTCAGGAGGAGTTTGATGTTGGATGGTGATTGAATGTGTGTGAGAGAGGTGTTGACATGTTTGAATGATTGTTATTTAGGGGTGTAACGAATCATTTTTACAACGATTTGACTCGTATCGATTTCAATGGTTCCGAGTCGATTCAGGCACGATATCTGGCTCATCTGGAACGATACGATTCGATTTGATTCAACGGATAGAAATCGACTCCGTAACCTTTCTTGTTTTGGCACAAACTGAAGCGACCATGATGTGACCGTGAATACACACCTGAATACTGCCGCTGCTGCGGGGTGTGTGACCTCTCGCCGCCTTGCTAAGTGGCTGCAAAGGTTTGTTGTGTTGCCGCTGCATTTCCATTTGGCCTTTGCAGACTCCACGGCCGGCCAGCCACGGGTCCAGAACATCTCCTTTTTTTTGCGGAAACCAAAGTGTTTCCACACACCTGACTTCGAATTAGGTTTGAAAATCGAACGGAATGAAGCAAATCGAGCAACTTTACCATTAGAAGTGATTTCGATGTCATAGCGATGTTTCCACCAGTGAGGGCCGACCTGCCGAGGTTCTATCGATGCAGTCGGATCGCAGGGAAAGTAAATCGATGCATTACGTGATTGACAAACACTGTAATCTGTGACGCTGTTGAACTGTGCTGGGTTACACTGAGAGGGGTCCCTAATATTTTGGTCACCCTGATGCATGTGAATGGGCTGAAGGGAGAAGTGATTGGACTGCTGTTGTGTCGTGTTCTACGTCAAACATGCAGCAGCCATAATTTTATGGCTGACGAATATTCCCATCATGTTGCAGGAAAGTCGATCCTCCATGTGGGACTTACTCGGGCTTTCAGCCGCATTTGTGTTTGTCATCAACGTGACGCAAAAAAAACACAGAAAGTATTGATGAAATGTGGCAAAAGCCTTTCTCTGAGCACGGTGAAGGACAGGCAGGCAGGCAGACAGACAGGCAGGCAGGCAGACAGACAGGCAGACAGGCGCCCGTCCCGCCGGCGTCTGCCTGTCCGTCTGTTCTTTGGTTCCACCAGGAACCAGCTGACTGTTCCTCCTGAAGCTCGGTGGAGGAGAAGCGGCGTCAGCGGAGGGACGGCGCGTGCATGCAGATGGCTAGAAAAGTTTCTTCCTGGTTAATTACTTAAGTGTTAATTGTGCTCATGTCAGCAGTCTGTCTATGAAATCAGCGCTTAAAATCTGAGTTGTTAAGTACCCGTTTCTTTGCAGGAGCATTTATTTTCTTTATTTCGTAGTTGGCATCAGAAACAGACAGGAAACGTGAGGCAGACGTGCAAATAGATCCCAGCTAGAATTATTGTAATGAATTTCTTATACCACCAAGTCGTGTTGCAGCCTGTGACTTCTTGTTGTTGCCAAATTATGAAAATGGGGAAAGTTACTTCCTGCAGTTAAAAGAGAAGTTTTCAGAGGCCTGAACGTCAGTCACAAACCAGCTCCAGTATCGTGTCTGATTGATCACATTTGGGCTCATAGTTGCCTCCACAAAGCTTTTGAGGAGCCGAACATCTACGTCCAGAGACGCCTTCAGCAGCTGAAGGCTGCCAGTCAGACGGACGTGTGTGTGTTGTGGGTGTCAGATCACCACATAAGCCATCATATCCTCCAGGAAAACACACACACACACTCACTCCCAGACGCTGATAGATGTTTAGAGTCGGAGCGTAATGACCAAGTGGGCTGAGGAGCTTCATCATCACGTGTCTACCAGCTGCAGAGAGTCGTCCCATTAGGAGACGCATGAGGCTGCCGTGGAGGTGCAGCTCTGAGACTTTAACCATGCTGGAGTGTGGCCTTCAGCGTGTGTGTGCATGCGTGTGTGTCTGGCCTCCAGCTCCTCCAGCTGAGGTCGCAGACTCCAAATATCATGAAGCTCCTTGTTTACACGCTTTATGAGAAGCTCTCCAGAGACAGAAGCATCTCACTGGGCTCACCTGCAGACGCCCTGCTATTAATGTGCTGATGATTCATCCAGGTTTCTGAGAGCTGAGCTTCCCGTCACAGGCCGACGGGTTCGTGCACGTCTGGCCAGCCGGTCCAGCCCACGGCGCCTCACGCTGGCGAGGCTGAGCTGCACCGCTGCCGCTGGTTTCACCCGCGTCCCCCCTGAGGACACGTGGCTTCTCTCGGTGTGGATGGTGATGATGATGCCGATCCCAGAGCAGGCCAAGGTTCTCCTGTGTGGCATGATCACGTGACCTCTGCGGACGGCCGTCTCCTCCAGCGGTGAGGAGAGCGGGGGTCGGCGGCGGCGCTGTTCATCGTGGGCGGAGCTTGGAAATACGCGTGGGCCGCAATTGCTTTTCCATTTATTATCTGATTTTTAAATGCCTTCAAAGAAAAGGTGCCATTTCATTCGGTTGTAAGCAGAGGTTGGTGTGTTGGTGTGTGTGTGTGTGTGTGTGTGTGAGAGAGAGAGAGAGGGGGGGAGTGTGAGTGAGGCTGCAGCGAGGCTCGCTTTCAATTTCAGGTGTTTATTTTGGTGGTGTATGTTGTATTAATATAGAGGAAATGTATTTTTAGTGGGTTTATCTCACGCGAGAGCTGCAGAGGGGCTGAGATGAGCCTTCAGCATATTCAGAGGTCGTGAATGCTGCCCTGTTTTCATGTTTCTATCGAAGGACGGGCCCTCCCTCGCGTGCGCGCTGAGAATGATGATGAATGATGAAAGCTTCCTTCTGCTTTTCTCTTTGGGTGTTTTGCTTTTTTCGGAGCTGCAACTTCACTTCTTCATTCTCTCGGAGTGAAAACTGGACGCATTTATCCGACGGACATAAACTTGACTCCACGTGGGTGCTGCCTCGGCGGACGCCTCCATTCACATGTTTACGATCAGTCGCCACTTCACTCGTCCAGAATCCCGAGTGTCCTTCACCTCCCCGAGGACGCGTTCACACCTGCGCGTTTCCTCTCAGTTGTGAAACCAGCAGTTCTCTGTGAGACTGCGGGGAGGAACAGCGGTGGAACCCTCGCTGAAGATGCCGCTCCCACAAAAAAATGTGACAAATGGAACATTGAAATGTGCTAAATGAACAACAACAACCAAATGGAACCAAAAAATGCAAAAATTATATAAGTTGAGTTTATAAGAATTAAAAAAAAAACTACAGAGTTAACAAGAAATGTAACATGGATGCAAATTGTGCAAATTAGAAACAGACTGAGCATCTCGTCTGGTCCGGTCTTCGCCCGCTTATCCGGGTCCAGGTCTTGGGGGCAGCAGTGGTCTGCCGTCCGATCCACATTGCAACAGAACCATATGGTTCCTCCTGCAGGAGGTGGGCCCGCTGGAGGACGGACCCAGGTCTCTGCCTCGGGTTGGACCAGACCCCATGGGCGAAGGCCCGGGCGCTCACCGACAGGCCCCTCCCCCAGACCTGGCTCCAGGGCGGGGCCCCGGTAACCCTCCAGGCAGGAACACTGGTCCACTGGTGTTTTTCCTCCCATACGCATCTTCATGGTCCATTCTTTGTCTGGCCCTTCACCCAAGACCAGTTTGCCATGGGGGACCCTACCAGGGGCTGCTGCCCCCGACAACACACCTGCTGGGACCCTACCAGGGGCCGCTGCCCCCGACAACACACCTGCTGGGACCATCAGGACACTCAGACCCTCCACCACCATGAGGTGATGGTCCTCGGAGAGGATTGAGGATAATTTTGAATAACTCCGTAAACAAACAGAACCGAGCAACGGTGGGATTTGCACGTGGCGTTTTGGGGCGTTGAAGGTGCCGCGGCCGCCATCTTGTCCTCCTCCGCCGCCACGAGTCACAAAGAGCAGTCTAAAAGCACTACGGCGTTGCTGAGTAATACTCAACAATCACTTTTGATGGCAATGAACCTGGCCGTGGATGAATGGATGCAGCTGTTTCTCAGCAGCGAATGTCATCAACCAGCTCAGGAGAAGATCTGCCGTCCACCGTTACCACCTGACCTTCCAACCAATGAGACGACGCTGCGCCTCCATGTGGCAGTTATTGCCCTGCGCTGATCCTCTTAGAAATATCGCCACATGCGAGCACAACCATTTTATCGCGACATTCTGGTGTCCGGTGCTTGTGTCGACGTCTGAACGTGAGCTTGGCTGGTCAGCTGAGCTTTGAGGAGTCCAGGATGAGCCTGGCAGCAGATGTGAGAAGGATCGGAGGCATGAAGGTTCAGCTGTGGCCTCGGCTGCTGGCTATTTTTCAGCAGCAGCCAGGCAGGAAATGGGCAGCGCTGGGTGTGTCAAGACAGGAAGCCTGACTGAGCGTTTATGGCCCCGCCTCCACCCCGGTGCGTCAGCGGCAGCTCCAGCGGCAGCTCCAGCGGCCGGGCCTCCACGGCTGCACCTCAGCCTTTTACTGCGCCGCCGCATTCACAGACAGCCAAGCTTATTTCCTGTTTTCATTCTTTCCTCCGTGGCCTCTCCATGTTTGCAGGAAGCAGACAAGCTTCGGCGGCGGCGGCAGCGTTGCCACCTGCTTCCATGATGAAGCAGCGATGATTCCTAACAAGAGCTGAAGGGAAAAGTGTGAGAGTGGCTCCTTGTTGCTCAGGAATGGCAGGAATGGCATCATTTACCGTCAGGCCTGAGTCAGATATGAGTGTGAAGCTCATGGACAATCAAACTTTGATAAGGAAGATGAGCTCATAAGCGCCTGTGAGAGGGAGGAGCAGCTTCAGCAGAGAGGAGCTTCACCGCTTAGAAAGGCATGAAGTTCCACCTGATTTCACTGGCGGCTGAAGCTCCACATGCGGCTTCCAGACGACCTCAGAGTGGAACGCTGTCAGGAAACGGTCATGGGAATTTAGATTACAAGTAAATAAAGAGGGGTAAATGTTGTACATCTGCAAGTCAAACAGGCCTCGGTATGTTCACCCGTCAGCCGTGATGTATGAGATATAATACAACAATCAGTGCCCCTTCAGGAGGAGTGTTATGTTGGATTGTGATTGAATGTGTGTGAGAGAGGTGTTGACATGTGTGAATGATTGTTATTGGGACTGTAGTTTGTGACGCTGCTGGACTGTACTGGGTCACACTGGGAGGGGTCCCTAATATCTGACGCTGTTGGACTGTGCTGGGTTGTCGGGCTGGTTATTGTTATGACTCGGGATTTGATTTGTTTTTGATTCTTTAGGTCACAATTCCATTTCCTTTCAATACTGATGTAACTGCTTTGATATCGCTTCATTAGTACGTTGAAATACGCATAATTTACCAGAGTACCTGTTGATAATTTTAAAAGTAATTGTTTCTTTTCATGCCCGTATGAGCAGCCACGGTGCAACTCATAACATTTCTGAGCAATAAAACGTGAAAATAAAGCAGTATCACCGTAATGCATGTGCTGCATGACATCTCTTTTCTCCCGGCAGTTGTGTTCTAACTTGCGTTAAAAATCTGAGCAATACAACATCTGAAAATGTTCTGGAAGTCCGACCGCCACAAGTCGGCGCCGCGCTCTCCGCCGACTCCAGTGACTCCAAACCCGCCAAACCCTCCAAGTACAGCTCGGGGACGGCGGTTCCAGTCCCGCGTTTGCGTGTCGGGATGGCGCATCGTGTTCGGAGTGTGTGTAGCGCCGCCTTTCAGCCTCCGTCGTCTTCTGTGGGCGGAGCTTGGACGCGTGGAGCTGCGTCTGATTGGAGTCCCCAGTTTAGCCCCAGGTTGCTGCAGAACGTCAGCACGGCGTCGGCTCAAGTGGTTGTGCAAGTGGGCCGTGCTGCTGCAGTGGTTTTAGTGCTGCCTGGCGCAGCGTTCCGAAGACCCGGCCCGCGTCTGGTTCCTGGGTTTCCGCTGGACGTCTGATTTCAGAGTTGAAGGCGCGCACCTTCGCTGCAGTCGTGTCGAGTGCGGCCTCCGTCCCCACAACGAGTGAATTCTGACCATTACCGCCCGCAAAACCCGGAGAAATTATTCCCCCACAATAATCGGGATGCATTGATTCTGTGTCGTCTCTCGTCCCGCAGGAGAAAACACGTCATTTTATAGGCGATTAATAGAGAGATTCGAGGGGTTCCTGTCCACGCGTTTCTCTGTAGTTTCTTGTTTAATGTGTGTGGGGAGAAGTTGTTTATCCTTGAAAAGCAGCTAGCCGTGGCCGGGGGGGCGGGGGGGCTGGTGGAGAGCAGGTGCCTCAACCCAGAGGTGCCGGATGAGTGCCCGTTGTAGACTCGTATTTTTGCCCATTTGTCACAACCGACCAGGTCCAGTTGGTTTCCAGCTTTGAGAACACTTGAAGCTCCTCCCAGTGTCGGACTCGCCTGGCTTTGTTTTGGTGTCGTAAAGACCTTGTTTCACTTTCTTTTCAACATCATTTGTCGACTCCGCGCTTCATCCCGATGCCGCCGTGTTTTTTTAGGATTAACGTCTGTTTACTCTCCTGAACTGGATCATCAGAGTCGCGCCAGGACGCCTCGTCGTCCTCGGCAACCGTGAGAACCAAAATCCCGCCTGAGCGAGCGCTTGCAAAGGTGCTGGTCTCCTGTGGCGCGCCTCTTGCTAGCGCCGCGGGTCCTTCCCGTCCCTGGTTATTAACGTGCCCCGGCAGAGGCGCTGCCTGCTCTCCGACGCCTCCAGGATGCGGCGGCTGATTTCCAGGACAAAGGTGGAAATCACATTTGCATTGCAATGCCTGGGTCACATGTGCAGACGAGCGTGCGAGTGAAGGCTGCTGGAGGCTTCCTGGCTCTGCGAGCGGCGCCCTGGCTCCTCAGCGGACTCGGGCCGCCATCAGCATATCAATGCGCCGCTCTCCACAGAGCGCCGGCCGGAGGCTGCCAGGCCGACTCCGCATGCTTTCAGCACTGTATCAATAACACTTTGTTCCAAGCCAAAGCTGCAGAAGATGCAAAAGGCAGTTTTGTGTGGAGGGAGTTATTGACTCGACCCCGAGAATCAGCTGTTGGGTTTGGGAATGTCGGGGCGCCGGCGCGGACGACGGCGGCGGTGATGATGGTGATGGTGATGCAGTAACGTCCTCCCTCGGGCCCGAGCTCCACTCTTTTATCCTGATAATCACTCGCTTCTCACTTTTGCTTTTGATTTTCCGTCACTTCGCTCCGTCAGCTGGACGCGCCGCTTCTCGCCATTGATGGCCGCCAGCCTCCTCGGCCAATGGCAGCAGTCCGAGGCAGCTGGCGCTCTTCATTCAGCCCCCCAACGCCGGCACAAAGTCCCACTGTGGGCTAAGTGGGTCAAACTCACGTGGGAACCAGCGACGGCGAGCGGAGCCGCTGAGCCGAGGAGGCGCAAAAGGACGTTTAAAGTGATGAACCTGTTCAACTGGTGACGTCAGCGCCACGTTGGCGCCATGTCAGAGTCAAACGGCGGCGCTGTGATGTGTCAGACTGACGGCCATGAAGCGTTTGGGTTCAGCTGCACGCTATTTATCAATATTAAAAACTGTAAAGACGTAAAAGCGTCGTCATGCGTTCCAGTGCCCCCTGGGAACATTAGAACGTCAAATAGAGAAATCACAGTCACAAAATAGACACGTTACTGAAAATAAACATGTTGAATATAAAACTGGAAGCAAAGCAGGAATAAAGCGTCTTCAATGTTCGCAGCATTTATCTGGACTCTGGGTCTTAAGGGGCTCCATTAAAAAAATAGCCTTTGAATCTGGAAAGGTCCGTTCCTGGAGGCTCTCCAGCAGGCAGCAGGTGTTCTCGTCACAGTTGATCACCAGCGAGCCGTCAGGACCGCCTCGACCCGCCTCGACCCGCCTGTGCAGATGTGCGACAGCGACTCGGCGTCTGAGGCGGTTAGCCTGTTGGCTAACAGCACACACATTTGAGCCTCCAGCCACGATAGCACAGAGACAGGCGACGTGGTGATGGGTGAGTGAAGCACTTCTTCTTCTTTGGTTTTCATGGTGGAGTAACATTGCATACCGCCTCCTACTGGATCGCAGGTGTAACTACAAGCTTAATTCATGGGCGGCTCCATTATAATGTGTTTGTGAGCGAGGGCCAGCACCTGTCTGGAACCTCGTCACCTCATTGGTCGGTAGATGTTGCCACCATCCTTATAAAGCCCTCAGACAGGAAACTGAACCCAGCCACACCACGTTAGAGATGGGCGGAGTGACTCTCCTCTGCTGGCTGGGGCCGGATGTGCTGACGTGAAGGCGTGAACTCCGCCAAGCTCGGGTTGTTGAGTTGACGGCATGCATCACGGTCTGGTATGAAGACGTGTGTGTTTAACACGCCGGCCGTGGGCGGCGGTGGCGATGGCGGCGGTGGCGGCGGCGCTACGAGCTGGTTGGCGTGGAGCCTTCTGCCCCCCGGGCGGAAGGTCTCGCAGTGATTCCGCGGGGTGAACTTCAGCCATGAAGTTCACCAACTGGAAGAGGAGGAACAGATTCAGCACATCTGGGGGAAGTGAGATTTTGAAACGGGCCTCCTGACCCCTCCTGACCCCTCCTGAGCTCTCCTGAGCTCAGCTTCCTCTCTGGTGCTGCCGGATGCCGCATAAAAATGTGTTGGCAAAAATGCAAGTTTGGCTCTTTTCTCAGCTTCTAATCTTTTTGATTGGCGGCATTGAAATGTGTGACCACCGCCCGCCCTGCCCCGCCCCTTTCACCCTCCATGTGGGACCACCGCCCGCCCTGCCCCGCCCCCTTCACCCTCCATGTGTGACCACCGCCCGCCCTGCCCCGCCCCCTTCACCCTCCATGTGTGATATGTGAGCCTTGATTCAAAGGTCACCTGGAATGACTCAAACGGTGCAAATCTGGAGCTCCTAGAGGAATGTTTGTGGGCTCTTTGGATATTTGTCTCACAATTTCACCAACAACTTTGCTGTTTTTCCCCGACTCTCCATTCCTGCTGCTACGCGGGGGCGGAGCTTCTTCTCTTGCGAAACCTTCAGGTTAACATTTGTGTTCGATATGTCCTGACAAACTGATTTACATATTATCAAAACCAAAATGATGCTTATGACTAACTAAATGCGAAATGAATAACCTAATTTCCGTCTTAGAGTCCTGTTGATGGAGCCAAGACGGATCCGTGATTGGCTGACATGTTGGCGCATGGCGGCCATTTTCCGTAGATATCGATACGTTGTGGCACGCCGATGGTTCAGGCTGTAATTGTTGATCACATCTTCCTACTATTTAATCACTGTGCCGAACCTCAGATGAGGCCGTGTGAGCGTGACCTGTGCTGCGTCTGGCAGGTGAACGATCGCAGCGCTGCAGCTGAGGTTGGAGGATATTCCGATATTCCGGTTTGATGCCACCTGGTTGGGTCTCGGTCGTCATGACGGCGTGTTTTTACTGAGATAATCTTCCTCGCCGAGCTTTGTGAGGAAATATTTATTTTATCAGAGAATTGCTCTTTTAAATTGTGGAAATGGCGCCGTGTTTTGACATCCTGCCGTCTCGCACGGGCGTCGGCGGGAGCTCGTGACGGCGAGCGTCTCCCAGCTCGGCAGACGCTCGCCTGCGCGCTGCTGCCTGGAATACCAACGCTGCAGAAAATGGGTCAGTCACCTTCACTCAGTTTGCCGCCCGCGCGTCTCCAGGCTGCTGGTGAAGGAAAAGCATGAAAGGTGGAAGGCTGTCGAGCTGTGATACGAAAACGCTTTTTATGTGAGCGGCATGAAAAAATGGCTGCGAGCTGATTTGTGTTTTCCGTCTCTTCCTCTTCACAGGCCGTCAGCATCAATAAGGCCATCAACACGCAGGAGGTCGCCGTCAAAGAGAAGCATGCCAGGAATATCCTCAAATTGTGTGTGTGTGTGTGTGTGTGTGTGTGTGTGAGTGGGAGTGTTTGTGTGCATGCTTGTGTGCGAGTTTGTGAGTTGTGTTTGTGTGTGTTTTTGTGTTAGTGTGGGTGTGTGTGTGCACGCATGTGTGAGTTTGTGATTGTGTGTGTTTGTGCGTGTGTGAGTGTGTGTTTTTGTGCTAGTGCGTGTGTGTGTGTGCGTGCGTGAGTGTGTTTGTGTGCGCGCTGCAGCGATACGCCGCTGCACCATCAGAACATCACGCTCTGCGTAACCTCCTCACCTGCTGAAGCACTGAAAGCACAAATCTGTATAATTAAAAACCTGAGAAGTGTGAATCTGTCATGCAACGTTTTTAGGTCATTTTCTTTTTATTGACATCAGCTTGAAACTACATGTTTTTTTGAGTGCAGACATAATCAGAAGCTCATTTTCTCTCTGTCTTGTCTTGGCGTTCCCCAGCGTTCCCAATGTCGGCGGCGTTCTAATCTGCAATAATCAGCGTGTTTGTGCCGCATGAATCTTTTGTCAGTTTCTGGCGATGACGAGCTCTTAACTTTTTTTATTGCCGCTGTCGATCAATTAACTAAATAATGGCAGAATTTGCTGATTTTGCATTTTCTCGTCTTCAGACTGAAGCTTGTAATAATGGATGTTTAAACGTGACTGGTTTCTCTCAGTCGTCATCTTCTCCTCTGCTGATTGGTCAGCAGTTTTTAGCCGTCCAATCAGAAGCAGCGTTACTGACCTCCTCACTTCCAGGTCTGGTTATTGGTCCACCAGTACCACAGTCCTGGGATGTCGCCTGTCGTGGCCCCGGAGACAAAGTTTGGGTCGGGTGTTTTTGCTTTGACGTGATTGGTTGGTGATGAGTTTCTTCTTCTTTGGTGGTTAAATTGGTGGCGACTTTAGTTTCCTCCAAAGATCCGTTTTTTTAAAGGTAAACTTTCCTCACCTGGTCCTCGTCATCCTCAGCCAGGACGCTTCGGTCAGCCTCACGTCCTCACAGCTCGCTGCTCTCATTCTTCTTCTATGGTTTTTATTGGGAGTTGCTCGTCATTGGTCCACACCGCAGGAAGTAAACTAAGTGCTCTGTCTTCTAATGATTTTCTTTGGCAACCAAATTAATTGCACAAATGGTTTTCAACAAGTTAGAAATGTGACACATTAATTTTGGCAGCACTTTTAATGCGTCTTTGAGGTGAAAATAACAAAAGTGTTGGAGTTGTGCTTTTATTCAGAGTTACATTTACTGACGCGTAGATGGAACGCATGAGATGAGCAGATGGTCATGTGACGCTCAGGTGATGCTCAGGTGATGCTCAGGTGATGCTCAGGTGACGCTCAGGTGATGGTCATGTGATGCTCAGGTGATGCTCAGGTGATGCTCAGGTGATGGTCAGGTGATGCTCATCCATCAGACGAGCGTCCAGCAGAAGCAGCCGTTGTTCCTTGACCGTCTGGTGTCACCCTGCATCCTGGGGACCCACCATGAGAAGGGCGCTCACACCTTCTGGGCAGCCGTCAACCGGCTTCCTCTCTCCAGCAACGCGGTGCTCTGCTGGAAGTTCTGCCACGTCTTCCACAAGCTGCTACGGGACGGACATCCAAACGTACGTAAAGACGGCCGCACCTCCGCCATCGCTGACGATTCTCGGCGTCCGCTGGCTTAATGAAGCCGGATCTGATCTCCCTGTTTTCTCCTCCACCGCTTGTTCCCCTCCTTCTCTGTGCCGTCCTTCCTCTTCCAGGTGATAAAGGACTCCATGAGGAACAAAGCTGATTTGACTGATATGAGCAGGATGTGGGTGAGGAAGCGCACGCATGCCGTCCATGTTACATCACAGCAGGCAGCTGCTAAACGGAAGCAGCAGTTCATGATGCTCCTCTGTGGAAACGTGTGGGTTTATTGTGTGAAGCAGCGCCGGCGCGTAAAGAAACATGATCAGGCAGGAAGAATTTAACGTGGATGCCATCCTGTCAAATGACTCCGTTTTTGCTGATGTCACCAGCCGGAGGATGCAGGAAGCGGGGACCCGGCGGCCGCGGTCGGGGCCTCCTTCCTGTTGGGTCATCGGCTCACACACTCCTGCAGGAGAAGGAAGTGTGCAGCCATTGGCCACACAGTGATGGCGGCCAGCGTTTCCGCCCAATCACACACTAAAGCCGAGGTGCCACATGAGCACATGAACATGGCTGCTTCTGCCTGGTTGTTGAGCGCAGCCTTTATCCTCATGGATGGATGATGGATGGATGATGGATGTGGAGCTTCCTTCTGCCTTTGATTATGTCTCTTTCTCCTCCCCAACTCTTATCTCACACAAACACACACACACACACACACACATACACATACACATACACACACACACACACACTCACTCCTCCACACACACGCACACACACACACACACCCTCCCCAGGGTCACCTGAGTGAAGGCTACGGGAAGTTGTGCAGCATCTACCTCAAACTGCTCATCACCAAAATGGAGTTTCACATCAAAGTAAGTAGTCTCGGCCTATCAGAGCCGGCGCTGCCGGCGCCGCCGCCGCCTCCCCCGCCGCCTCCCCCCTCACTCGTGAGCTGGCGGGGGGCGGAGGAGGGGCCTCATAGAGGATTCCTCCTTTTAGACTAATGGCCTCTTAAGAATTTGTAGCGCAGCGATGTGATTGGCCCGCTGCTCTGAGCGATGGCGGTGCCGCACACACACACACACACACACACACACACACACACACTCACATTCAGGTTCCTGTTTACTCTCATCGTAACAGGTACAGGTAACACTCGGCAGGAGGCATCTCACCTTGAATACACGCGAAACACAAAGGTATAAACAATAGCCAGGGCCGTAACACGTGGTATAAAAGACAGACACATTAAGAACACAAATTAAGAATACTTGAATGGTTATGTAAAACCTTAAACTTTATAGCTGCTCCTGCACTGCGATTGTAGTGTTGTAGTAATGTCGATCATAGTGTTGTAGTTGTATCATAAAATTATAGTAATTTAGTATTATTGAAGTATTGTAGCAGTATTGTACTATTATAGTAGTATGGTAGTAATATTGTATTATGATTGTAGTGGAGCAGAAGCATTAAGTTATCAGGGTCACTTGCTAGCATCTGCATGTGTGTGTGAGGGTCGACGTCCTGGGTCCTGCTGGGTCCTGCTGGGTCATTCTGGGTCCTGCTGGGTCCTGTTGGGTCCTGCTGGGTCGTTCTGGGTCCTGCTGGGTCCTGCTTCTCATCTCCTTTTCTGATCTTGAAACTAACTTGCGTCCTCTTTTTTTCTGTCAGAACCCCCGTTTCCCCGGCAACCTGCAGATGTCGAACAGACAGCTTGAGGAGGCGGGAGAGAACGATGTCAACAACTTGTGAGTGAAGCTGCTGCTGCTGCTGCTGCTGCTGCTGCTGCCGTTATTGTTGTTGTTGTTATTATTATTATTAGTGTTATTGTCGTTATCGAGACGTCAGCAGACTCCCAGCTCGCTGCAGTACACCTGCCAGGCCAGCAGGTGGCGCTGTGACGATCCCAAACAGGCGCGCGTGTAGAGACGCTCGTACAGCGTGAACGTCAGCGATGGCGAGCACGCCAGCGTTTGTACGGACCCACCATGAGGCGGGATCGCTGCTTCCAGGACTCGGAACTATAAGGCAGGAAAACTCACGGAAAACGTAGACTGGGAGTCACGGCGGTCGGAATACGCCCGCACGTTTGATGCTTAGTCAGAGACACGGTGACACATGATATTAGTTATAGTAATGTTGCTTAATTTTCAGTGCGCATGACCATTTTCAACAAGGTTTTGTTTCCCCCGTCTCCATGGTGACGGAGACAGCGGCGTTTTCAGACCTTTCCACTCTGCAGCCTCTGAGCCTCGTATCGCTCCGTTTTCAGGCGCCGCAAACGCCGTTCCCGTGGAGACAGACAGAGGGCCACATCGCGACCGGAGTTTAGCGTTTTTCACCCGCAAACGTTGTCGTGTAAAATGAGTCGTGGCTGCTTTGCTTCCTGCTTCAGACTAAAAGGGGTGGAGCCAGACTAAAAGGGGTGGAGCCTCTGCCATCAGGGCCCCAGAGACTGTGAGTTATCTGAGTTAGCGTCATATTTAAGTCTCTTGTTAAAACACCGGATAGCATACAGCCTGATTTTTACAATAAGCTTTAGTTGTTTTTCTTCTGTTGATGTATTTTATATCATTTGTGCCAAATGGATATAAGGTCGATGGCCGAGCTCCTCCTGATAGGTCAGGATGTGATTGGAGGCGGGCGGCCAGAGAGCCCCTCCCGTTCGTTTCTCCCTGATTGGCGCGTCGTACTCGGGCCTGGCCTGTTCCTCGGTGTCCCGCTGGAGCCTCGTGATGGTGGCCAGCGGCCGCGCGCCTCGCCAGGTTGCACTAAAAGTAGAACCTGCGCCGTCCTGCGACGCCTGCAGCCGCGCAGGAGCAAACCTGCGCTCCTACAGTTCTGCACGCAGCAGGTTTGCCCCCACCGGTGCAGAGCATTAGCCGCCGGAGCGGAGCGCATCAGTCGCAGTCGCACCTCTGAGGGGTGAGAACGTCCCAGATGTCAAGTAGAGTCAGTTTTATTTGCGTTGCCCAGAATCGCAAATCGCATTTCCTCCGTGGTTTTTACGGTCTGCTCCACCGCTAATGCTCACGTTCCTCACTGAATCGAGGAACGTGAACCTTTAAGAGAAGGAGAAGAAACCTCAGGAAGAACCTCGGAGGAGGAACACAGGATGGACGCACATGCAGATCAAATCGAGAATTTATAGATAACAGTGATGGAATAACGGCGTCACAAATAAACAACGTTACTAACGGCGTTCATTTTTTCGTTAACTCACTGAAGCTGATTTCATCCGAGTCAAACGACCAGGCTCTCTCAGCCATGGTGGAGGGGAGGAGGGGGCGGGGCAACTGCATAAGTGATGGTGATTGGCTGAGGTAGAGACATTAATTTTCCCTCATTGGGATAAAAGGCAAGAATGTAAAGGTGAGAAATGATGATGACAGGAGCAGGGTTGGGAGGTGTCCAAATGAGATACTGTTAAACCTCCTGCGCATTTTAGCGTGTAATACGGTATTACTGTGACCAATTAAAAATCATGTCGTTACGGCCTCAGACTGTCACCAAAATGTCAGCCTGCGCCACCGTTCAGAAACACTGAGAAACAACAACAGAACAGACTGTCAGGAAAAGTGCAGATCCAGCAGTCAACCAAACGTAATTTAATTAACATAAACGTCCAGAACAGTTAAAAATAACAATTAAAGAACAATAAATAGCAAAGGCAGTAATGAAAATGTGCATTACGTGATAGACTGCCACCGCAGCGGTTTTATTTTTAGTCCTTAGCGGCTCCTTTCAAGCTCACCTGAGCTTCTACAAGTCTGCACTTTTTCTGTCCGCCAGAAAATATGGAAATGAGATAAGAATTAACAGGACACGCGTTCGCTGGCGCTGCGCCTCCCCCTCTTCCACTCCGAGGGTCACCGGGCCTGCTTCAAGTTGTATTTTTCTTCGGGACCGAGTCCGTCTATGCGCTGCGGCTTGCCAGTTTTTTTTTTCTTTCTCTCTCCTCGCTGAGCTGTCGGGCGACGACGCGACGTGCACAAACTTTATCAAGCGATAAACATTATACGATCACAGTAAAACTGAAAACTCCATCACTCACACATGAATGTGGATAAATAAACTATACATCATATTTTATCGGGCCCCTATATGAGCACATTGCAGTTTTATTTCATGATGGTAATGAAGGTAATGAAACGGATACCGCTGCTATTTTTAAATACCCCGTTACAGGGTATTACCGTATTACAGGTAATACAATCCTAGACCTCAACAAAGTGTTGGTCCCCCCTCGCCTGGTCCCACGTTGTCCCACAGCAACATTAAAATAGTGGAGATTAGTATACAATGTTTTCCTCTTAATAATTTATTCTGTTTAGTGTTAATTTCATTAATTAATATATTTAATATTCACTGACTGAACATTCAGTTGAATGTAATGTTCCAGTAACGGGGGTGGATCCAAATTTGTTGACATACTTGAATGTTTAGAAATGTAGCCCCAATTTTATTTACGTCCCACATAATATAAGAAAATAATCAACTGTCCCACTTTCTCACACACACACACACACACACACACGCACACACACACAGCAGAGGATGAACAGAAATCGCCCACAGTCACATGTTCACTCGCGCCGAGTGTGTGTG
>CAAKHG010051047.1:0-21557 GCA_901007715.1 Dactylopterus volitans
GTGTGTGTGTGTGTGTGTGTGTGTGTGTGTGTGTGTGTGTGTGTGTGTGTGTGTGTGTGTGTGTGTGTGTGTGCGCGCAGATCAAATGAGACGCAGTCCTTTGAAAGCTAGCTGACACAAATTTGGCAAGTGCTCAAACAAAGCTTTGATGCATTGTTTTGCATACGTGTCATCGTGTGTTTCTGCGCTTGTTGTGAAGTCGTGGCTGTGATTAATAAGCGCGCCTCGATTTCTGCACAGTTTCCGTTGGCCGACCTCATTTTAAGTTTAAACAAATAACCAAAAAAAAAAATCCTTTTTCGCGCTAAAAAGCAGAGAGAGCAACCAATGCACCGGCTGCTGCATATGTGGCGTGTGTCCAGTTGGTGATCCCATCAGGCAGATGTGTGACAGACACCCTCTTTAGGTCAGTGGATGGGTGCACCAAAGAAGATTTAGACTAGTGATCGCTTTAAATGTCCCAGATGAGACTACGAATAATCACACAGATTCTTCTTTTGCGGAAAGACGTAAGGAGATCATTGCAATTAGTGAGACTGCAGTTTACCAAGAGAGACTATGCCAGTTTCTAGTCTCTGTCAGCATCCATCTCTTCCCTGAGGGGGTCTACTTTAGGCTGTAAGATGTAAATTAAAGCCACATTCGTCTTTAAGCGGCAGTAGCAGCCGTGCACAAGGTGACAAGATGGCAAGAGGTTCAACATTCCTGCCTAACCCACCGCTCACATTCCTCTCTTGAGTGTAAAGAGGCAGCACAAGCACTATGCTTCATTAGATAACCCACAAAGAAGAGGGTCTTTGCTCGTATGAAATGGGGTTTCACCCTTATTTTGATTGCCCTTCAGGGCGGCTGCGGCACAGATTCCCCATCTCCTTCATGTGAGAATATTTCACCTCAGTGGGTCTCCTGGGCTGAGCGGCGCTGCTTCATAGCTATGGAGAGCAGCACCTGTTCCCCTGTCCAATGTGATCCATAATTCACTGTGTTGAGAATTTCAATCAGTAGGGGCGCAAAAGGTGGCGTAGAATGAGCAGCTGGAGATGAGCAGGTTTACACAGAAGGGTGTTGTCTTTCCTTCAGAAGATCAATCGGGGTCTCGTTTTCAACCAAACTCACCTCGCCTCCGAATTTAAAGCGCTTGTGTTTCCTCAATCGGAATCTAACGCTGCCACCCATCCCCCCTCTCTGCATCCCCGCTCTCCGCCGCACCTCTCCTCACCCTCAGATTTAAAACCCCGTTATCGTTTTGGAACTGGGGATATTCCAGCCACCGTTTCCATGGTTATCAGTGGCATTCGTCTGTGGGTTCAGAGCTGGTTTAAGGCGATGTCACCCCGTCTTTCAGGCCAGCATCACCCCAACTATTGAGTGGGAAGAGGGAGGGGGGCACAGAGAGATATGGAGGGAGGGAGGAGGGGGTGTTGTAATCATATGTGCATATGATGAGGGTTGGAGCAGCTTGGGTGCGTCATCCCAGCAGCTTTTGTCGTCCTCTTGTCTGTGGGGGGAAGTTGCACCGAGACACGGATGTACTCCCCCGGGACTCCTGGTAAACTGTCACCCCGAGGGACACAACGACATGCATTATTTACACGTCAGAAATACAAATGATGTGTCAGGGAGAGCAACTGTAACTGCTCCATGATTAAAAAACAAAACCAAAAACAAATATTGAATTATTTGAGTCCTTTGAATACAAAATTACAAGCATGTGCTAGTTTCAGCGTCTTATGTCTGACAGTTGGCTGCCTGTCTGCAGAAACTGACTATGTTTGAGGTTTTGAGTGTTCACACTGCAAAAATAGCAATTTGAAAGCAACAGCGAAGAGTATCATCCTCTATTTTCTGACAAAACATTGACTAAACGAATAAAAGATAATGGTTATGGTTATTAAGAGTACCCCCAACATGGTGGAATACTAATTTTCCAATGAATACCTGAAGCATGCAACAGCTGCGCAGGCACACCCACTGATCCTAACACACACTTCCCCCATCTTTCATTCAGCCACTTTTCCTCTCTCCCTCCTCCACTTTTCTCTCTCCCGCTTAACCCTCCCTCATCATCTACATCCACCCTCCTATCCCCCCCCTTCTCCTGCCAACTCAGGCCGTCATTAGTTTCCATGGTGACAGTTGGGAGGCATTATTGCCGGCTGAGAACTGCTCCTGGGCTCCTTTCAGAGCGGTGGCGGCAGAGGCATTGTTCAATGCGCTGCTCTGAATGGTGCTGGGATCAGGAAGGGGAGAGCTGGGGACAGGAGCAAATTTTTTTTGGGGCAGGGACAGTGTGTTTGCAGAGGGTGAGGGGAGGAGGAGGAGGAGGAAGAGGAGGAGAAGAGGGACGGAGAGAGAGAGAGAGAGAGAGAGAGGGAGCGAGAGAGAGAGAGAGAGGGAGAGGGAGGGAGGGAGAGAATGAGTCAAAGAGCGAACAGGAGAAGTAGCGGTAGCAGACTCATGCTGTCTCCCTGAGAGCGCCACTGAACCACCCAGGCTCCTTAGGAAGCCTCCTCGTGGCGCCGCGCCGGACGCAGTCAGACTCAGCTTTTCGCATTGATGTCGGTGGCGCTCAGCAGGCGGCAAAAGGATCTACGCGTTTCACACAGAAAGTGAGAGAAACAGAGAAGACATCAACGGCAGATGGCACACTGACTGTAGCGGGTGAGTTACTTATGGAGCTTCCCCATCGCTCTCTGTCACGTTCATGTGTGTGTTTTTGAGGGAGCGGAGACGTGAAAGCCTTGCATGAAGACGTCCTCTGCCTTTTATTTAAGCATAAATCAGTGCGTGTGCCACCGGCTGTTGCTCTTCAGAATGCATGTGTTTTCCTTTAAACCAAACCACTTTCTGGGTTATGTTTGGGTGTGTGGGCTCAGAGCTGTCTGATGAAAGTAGGATAATTCTCGCCGCCCTCTGAAAAATACATGCCGGTCTGCATGTTTTATTAAGAACGTAGCCTACATGGGGGGCAATTTTCTGCCTCCTTGATTCTTCCCTGCAGTGTTTTTTTTTCTCTCTTTTTTTCGGGCAAGTGGTGCAGCATGCTAGTGTTTTGGTACTAGTTTGTGTGGTTTTTCTCTTTCATCTGGACTATAGTGGGTAATTAGGGACAAGAGCTGAGCCCTCAAGCTGCTTCAGCAGTTGTGGCATAGTGAGTAAGTAATGTTGTGATCTCTGAACCCAGACTATGTTTTTTATTTTCAGTTCATTGCACCTTGTGTCTCTGATAAGAGCATCATTAGTTTCCCTTGACAATTTTTCAGCTTCCACTCAACGGATGCGCATCTCTAAATTGAATAAATGTGACATATGATGATCACTACGCTCGCCATGATGTCATCACTTGGCTGCGGGACTTCAAAGATGATTAAAAGCTTAGCTGGTTGCACAGCCACTGTTTGTGTATTTTGTCAGTTATTCAGTGCTGCTATGTTAGTATTCAGCCCCTAAGGATTCTTTTTGCACACTATAATTCAGCTGACTAGAGAGTCATCTTGAGGAGCGGGGAGTCTGAGAGTTTCCATGACGACCGGCGGCAGCTGTGTGAGCCCAGCCGAGGCTGAGTGTGTGGCAGACACTGTGGCATTGCCTAGAGACTGCGCGACTCAGTCTAATCAACAACCTTGTGACCCAGATCAATGGGATGGTGCTGAGCCAAGCATCTACGGGGTCTGGCTGACATATATTCCGTACTACGCCGCTGCTGCTGAACAGCTGCGCAGCTGCGGCTGCTTACATTTCCTGGATCATCGCAGGCTTCAGTGGCATCAGAGAGGTCTGATCCTCTTAGACTGCTTGTAGCATTACTGCAGAAACAGGCTTCTCGTTCATCAACATCATCATGTCCATTAGATGGATTTATTTTAAGTGTAATTAAAGTGTGACTTCTGAATATCCAAGTCGCTGCTGGCATTGGATTTGCTAACCTTGCTCTCCTTGATGTGGTCTTATTTTGCACAATGAATGGACAAAATCAGAAAGTACCACATGAAAAAGGACTGAAATAATAAAACCACATAAGAGAGAGGAAATAATTACACAGCTAAAATATAAAACGCTGCGCCCCTGTCAACATCATGGAATAGCTTTAGCAATTAGCTTTCACTGTGTCCAGCAGTCGCTACTTTTCTTTCTGAAGCTTCAAAGCATCGCTGCTTGGCAGCAACCACATTTTTGATGCATTTTTGAACTGAAAGCCACTAAAATGATTTGACCCCTTTTTTTCAATTTGAGCAGTCGGTCTCCTCATTAACTCCACAAGGTGGTATTTTTAAGGTTGCCACGCAGAATCCATGTGTAGCCAAGGCAACACACAAAGACTCACACAGTGACCTTGTGTGAAAAGCAAAGAACTAAAAGCCCTGGGCAATGGAAAAAGTGGTGAGTCATGTTTCACCCTTTTTCCTAAGTTTGGACAGGTTGACTTTTAGAGAAAGCCAGAGGAAAGGATGTCTTAAACCACAGTGTCCACAACTATTTCAAACAGGGGTGGGTCTGTTAAGGCAAGGGCAGCAGTTCTGTGGGAGATTTGATGATGAAAATGTCTTTCTAATGGCAATACGCCGTTGTGAAGGAGTTTTTAATTATTTTTGTCCACCTCCTTTTACATATGAGCCCATCAAAGTCATTCCAGTGGTTTCCCTCTTCATTCCCTAGTAGAATCAAAGATGAAGAAAGTGCTCCATGTTGCTCAGAGATGCTGGTGGCCATGCTGACCGAGCTGCACACAAGCTGGGGGAAAAACACCCACACTGGCATGCAGATACCATGTTTAACAGTCACCTTGATTAGTGTACGCCATCGCCCTGGTAATTACACCCACAAATTCCTCTCTAGGCAGGGCACCTGGGGTCTTCCTCCACTCTGGGCTGGTGATGGCATTTCCTGCGGTGTTGGCATGATAATTATGGGAATCAGCAAAAATGTCAAGTGATTAGATAATGATAGATCAGCGGACTCTACAGCCAGAAAACGAGCTCGGCTCACGTGCCTAATCTTGCCGCCCTCGCACTTTCAGTTTGAACTTTGGCTGACAATCTTCAGGTTGGACGTTGAGACCAAGACAAAGTGTTGTGTGTGTCCTTCACGTGCATGTGGGTGTCCCTCACTTCTCCATTTGGTCTGGGCAGCCAGTCGGAAAGTGTTAGGAGCTCTCTTGTCTCCACTGAAGCATGCGTGTTGTCTTTGTGCGGGACGTTAGCGTCGGACGGGATGAACAGAAACAAAATCACATGCAAACACACATTCGCAAACACAACTAATCTCCTGTCAAAGTCGATCAGGGGTAATATTTAACGTCTTTTAATCCGGCCTTCCCTCACAAGCAGAGACCACTCGCCTCTAATTGTCCACCGCTTTAAAACCGCCGCTCACTTCAAACGCCCATAAGGTTTCGGTGTTAACATTGAAACTGTCTTTGTAGTTGTGTCCCACTGCTCTGCGGAGCGATGATGGATGGCTTCCAGAGGCCTGTAACGAGATATTTAATGAATCTCTGCTGCAGGGCACAGTGTGAGTGCATGTACACATGTCCACAGTATGTGTTTGTGGGCCTGTGTACATCCTTGTTTGCATGCATGTGTGCTACCAGACAGTTTCAGGGATGTTTGACTGGAGAATCCGTTCCTGCTATATTCACATCAGGGGAGAACTTTAATGTCTACTCGTAAAATGGAACGTCAGTACCTTTGCACACATGGAGCTACTTGCAGTAACTGAGGGACGACCATAAATGGTAAATTTTTTGGACGGTAAGCTGCTCTTGGTGATCCCTTCGTTTTGTACCTCACAAAGCTTGATGGATGTTTCTTGGCAGAAAAAATGTGGAGATGCAGAAACATGGAGATTGTAAAGTGATGTAACATGTGATGTCTTTTTTTTTTTTTTACATTTATCTTTGACTTCTGAACTTCTTATTGAAGTCAAGCTAACTGGGGCTAAGCACCACTCTAGATTGGGTATGAAACATGTTTCCAAAGCATGTGTGAGTACTGTGTCCCATCACACCACAAGTTGAAGATGTCTGGTTCAGGGATGTTTTCATACCTACCATGGATGCTGATCATTAGTTACCAAGCAATAATATCTGCCTCCTAATTGTACATTCTTTGGTAATTCCTTGCCTCGCCCTTCATGCTTCAGCCCTTCACGGACAATCTGTCACAGGTTAAACAGGTGGCAGATGACAGGTGGGAAAAGCAGCCTGCTGCAGGTGATTGCAGCTGCAGAAATTCTACAAGGACTATGATTTAGCCAGCGGTCACATGAAAGTCATCATGAGAGCTAGTTATGAACAAGGTAAGATGCTAGAACATGGACAAGGTTTCGCATGATGCGATTAGGTGTGCCACTGTACCCGTATAGTTATAAATTAAAATGAATATAACAAGGGCTGTCATATATTCTGAGTCTTGTGATTTCTGGACCACACAGTTGTGGGATAATGTGTTTACCTGTGTGATGCCAGAGGAGAATATCTCAAATGAAATTGCTCTGAAAACTATAACAGCGACATAAGAGTTATGAATTAACTGTGTCACAAGAAATGAGTTCTGTTGGCATTAAAACGTTGAAATAAAGCTGCTTTTCCTTCATTGGCATGATAAACTGTAATGAGATGCTGTTATGTCATTTTTGTAGGTGATAGTGGCAAGAGAATAGTCTGATGCCACAATGATAAGCAAGAAGTGAAAAATAAGTTCTGCATCTTGATTGTGATGCAGGTGATCATTAATCCGACCAATATTCATTTTTTTCCATGAAAGTGTCATAAATAGCAGTTCTCAGCCATATTGTTGAAATTGGTTGGAATGACAAGCAAAAGGAAGATGTGGGTCATGAAATGGATCATGTCAGAGATTAAACTGTACAGACAGACACACACGACACACACACATGCAAAAAAGATGCGTAATAGGAATAATGAAAAGATATTAGTATTAGTATTATTAGTATTATTATTATTCCTTATTGTCCACAATAAGGAATAATAAGATGGCCGCATTTCTGTATGCATGGATCAATATTTCATACACAGTGGTGTTTCAGAAGGATGCAAATGCCTTGCTTTTGAATGATTTACTTAATATGTAGTGAATTATGAATCGTGGCAGCATATTTGAAATCTCTTTTGCACACATTGGTAGTTCTGGGGAATATTTGCATGCAGCAGTGGGTCAGCTGCTCTATTCCTGGTTAGAGCAGCTCCCTAAATAAGACTGTAGTATTCTTGCCCTCGCGGTCGGGCCGTCTCCTGTGTGGGAGCACTAACATGACTCAGAGCTCTGCAGCCTGCTGCTGCTGCTGCTGCTGCTGCTGCTGCTGCTGCTGCTGTAAGGGGAAATACTGAAGCCATTAGAGAGGAAATTGGAGCCTTTATTAGTCTGTCTACTGTACACCTGGCTTTTATAACAGGCATCTCCTTGTGCGTGTTTCTGTGTGTGTGTTCATGTATGTCTTGACTTTTTTTTTTTTTTTTGTCTCGTGTTAATTCTGCCCTCCACAAACTTCAAATTTCAGAGATTTTGGCAATTTAGCTTTCCATTCTGGGCTCTTCCCACACAAGATGTCAGTTTAGTAACTTTTTTTCCCCTCTGCTTTGGCATTCAAAGGTATTCTCAGTTTTCAAAATTGAATGACTCACGTAAATAGTCGCTTGCCAAGTGTAGTGGTGTCAGAAGCTTTGTTCAAAAGTTAAGACAGAGTGACAGGAGCTCCTTGCTGCAGAGCTACCATTGCTGACGCTGCTTTTCGGGGGCCAAGTGACATTTTGAAAATCCTGACGTCAAAGGAGACACATCGGTGTTGAGTGCTCGCTGACCTTTTTGTCTGTGCGTGTGTACGTTGGGAAGAGTCCAGTGTGTATCAGCACAGAGGAGGAATGTCAGGGGCAAACACTCTCCCGAGCTGCATCCAGTTCCTCACCGCCGACGCTCCGTCTTCAACAGCCCGGCCCCTTCTACAGCAACACCCTTTTCATATCAGATCAGACTAGACAGATCTGGGCTGGAATAGACAACACGCTGACCTGCGCTGGGCTGGTCCATCCTGCTCTGGGACACCACGAGTGTCAGCAGGCTCATAGACACTCCCCTCCACATGCTGACATTCATCCTGCCTGGAAAAGATGCAGGGTGGTGCAGTGGGGCACCCTTCCACCCCACCCAGGAGCAGCGCACAGCCATGCGAGCAGAGGCAGAGTCAGGGGGGGTGGGAGGGTGAATGGATGCAGTAGCAGGACGGGGAGGGAAACAGTTCCTGGAGTGTCTCTCCACCCATCAAATAAAGCCTCTCAAATTTGAGCATGCAGGAATTTTATTATTTTACCGAACAAATTATCAATAAATGATTAGGCCATTTGGATTATTAATTATCATCAGTTAGAAATCAAGTTTTCCAAAAAAAAAATTAGCAAAAGTGCACTTGAGTGGACTTGACTTGCTCCGCCTTCAGCGCTTCCCCCTGCTCTGTCGAGGAGAGCGGCTCTCGCAGAGGCATGATTCTGGGAGCTGTGTTTTGCTCGTCTGTGAAAATGTTCGCTCATTACATGTTGTGTTTTATTTGGAAAAGGCAGTGATTTGGTCGGCAGTGTTTTTGGTAGCGGCTGAATGTTTTTCTGTGGTTGCAGTGGAACATCATGCAGCGCGCTGTAAAACGCCAGCAGATCACAGTGTGAGGGCAGCAGCGTTGACACGAGCTCAGTATGAAGGTAATTTTGTGGTCTGTGCTGCGAATGCTTTTGTCATGAGTTGGAACAATGTATGCATGTGCACGTTCCCCTGCGTCCGTGCGTATGCAGGGCTGATGTGTGCTGAGCTCTTGGAGATGCCGGGCTCAACATCCTTCCATGTGAAAGTCATCAATCAGTCAACCAATCACCCAGTCAACCACATGGACAGTTTTTAACTGGTTCTGTCCACCACCGTGACTGGTTAATCCCACCCATCAATGTATGGTATAATAATCAATGTATCCACACCTCCAGAGACCATTAATCAATTTAAAGAGGGGTCAGAAGATTAAACAGGATGACCCTCATTAAAATAAGGTCTCCTTAGGACAGGAAATGATTTGAAATTTGTTTTCAAAATGCTATTTCAGGTTCTGGATGCTGATGACTCATGGAGCAGACCTGTGTTTGGTCTGACCTCCCCCACCCCCAAATGGGAATGGAAAGAACTGGAGTATTTTTCCAGCACTAGCAGTTTGAAATTCCCCTTGATAGTTAAGGTGCGTCGAGTAGCAGGGACTGGGAGCAGATATCGGGCTCTCCTGCTCAGCCGTGCCGCGATTATTGTGCGGTCAGTTTGGCTTTTTAACATGACACAGTGAAAGCCACCTTTGACTTCCGCTACAGTGGGCTTCAGTAGTTTCTGGGACAGTTGAGCAGTCATCTCCACAGGCAGGTCTGTAAACCTCCTTGTTCTCTCTCTCTCTCTCTAGTGTGTGTGTGTGTGTGTGTGCGTGCATGTGCGTGTGCGTGTTGCCCTAATTGCCAATCTGTGGCTGCTTCCTCTGCAGCAGTGCTCTGGGCTACTGTACTGTGCTGCGTCCAGACAAACAGAGGCCCACTTCTCTGCACAGAGGCATCATAAAGGCCCCATCTGTGGCAGAGAATGAAGGCTTTGACTTAAAGTGTCCAAGGTTGCCGTCACGTCATGCATTTGATAGTGAATATAAAATTTTAATCATCCCATTGTCTGGTCCAAACATCATTGTCATTGTTACTGGAAACGCTGACTCTCCCTCATGACTTATGCTGTATCTGTAGTGTCGGTAGCTGAGTGACTGTTTGTAATGATGTTGAATCACGCTGCTGGTAAAACGTCTCAGGTCAGCGACTGTGTCATATCTCACCTCCATGTGTTACACTTGCCCCACGCTCTTTTGTATAATTATTTTGTCAAGAAATTATAATATAAATCCACTTTAATCAGGACTATGCTTCTAAGAAATTCCAAAGTAGTTTATAGTTCACTGTGACCTACCTACTATATTAGCAATATAGATCAGCTGTGTCGCCATGGCAATAGCCTCTTCTTTGGGTACCTCAGGGCACAGTGTCGTAGATTCTTTCCGGTGTGTCTCCGTTTATTCCGGACTTCAAGAAGTGGCCACAGTTGTGTTAAGCAGTCAGTCTTAGAGTTAATCTTTCTCCTCTTGTTTACTGCCCTCAACAGTGTATATCTGCTGAAGATGCTGAAGATTACAAACATTACTCGACACTCTGCACGGCACTCGCCTTTGTACGGCTGTACTTTGTCCTTCCATCCATTTTTTTTACCCTCAGACACATCCTGGGATATGAGTTTCTTCAATACTTGTCACTTTCTGTCTGATCCATCCGGCTCATCCTCCCAACCGCCCCGTCTCTCCCCAATTTATCCCCCTGTAATTGCATGGGAGCTGGTGAAATCCTCCCACTTACTGTGGGAGACATGTCAGTGTGTCGTTTGTGCCCACTGGCCTGATGTTAGTGGAGAGGACAGACAAGACAAGATGACTTGCACACCCCAACCCTGCATCCATGGAGGCCATAACGCCAAAAATACTGCAGCAGCAGCAGCAGCTCGTCATAAAGGTCACAACAAATATTTAAAAATGTGATGGAGAGTGTGATGAGAAATAGATGAAAGTAGATTTGTAATCTCGGGCCAGATGCTACTGTATGTGATTGGAAAGCTGCTGATCCTTCTATATTTGTGCACATGTGCATGATTGCACATATAATTGGAGTTGGAGCCTTGTTACTCTGTGAGAGAACCCTGCTGTCTGCCAGAGTCTATCCTTTTTGTAGGAGTGTGTGTATGCGGTGGGGGATATTCCACCGTGTAATTTGTTCATTTTCTCAGTGATGATCTCTCACCTACAGTTGGCTTGAAAAGTGACTGTTGATGGATTTGTCAGTGGTTAACATTGGATTCGAAAAATTGATGCCTTTATAGACAAATCACACCACAACATCTTCTAAAACAGTTGCTGCAGAATAAGTGACATTCCTAATTTGGTTCAAATGCTTGAGTTGTTCTGTGCACTTTAGGTTCAGTTCAGATGTGGTGACCAATCTTACACCTCTAAATGCATAATTTCGATTACTCTGTTATATCACCTGCTTGTTTCTTTGTTTCTGCCTCCTAATCACTGTTCCTCCACTGTTCACTCTCCAGAGTGATAAAATCTGCTTTCATAATTAAAAAAAAACAAAAAAAACCCTGCTCTGTCATAGTATTGCCTCTGGTAAGCCTTCAATCTCACGAGTTCGTTAGTCCAAATAAACTTCCTTGACTGCTGGTACCCGAAGCACTAAAGCGACTGTTGGGTTCCCTGCATCATATTATATTTCACTGCCTTGAGAGCGTTTGCATTTGCCGCTTTGGAGAGAATGTGTCACTCATCTTCATGTTTTAGGTCTCTGTGTGCCTATTTCAATATTGTGTTTTGTTCATTACTGTCTCCTGGAGCATGAAAAGAGGGAACAGACAGATGCTGCTAAAATTAATGATGCTGCCTGACATCATCTCCAGTAGCTTTGCTCTCTGTGTGTGTGTGTCCCAGCGTGGCCTCTGCTTGCTCCATCCTGCAGTAAAGCAGCACTGAGCTTTGTCTAATATGTTTGTGTCCTCTGTGTGGTTCAGTGGTCATTGTGAGTCTAACAGCCACAAGATGAGAGGCTGCCTCTCTGTGAGTCTTTCAGGGTAACAGGCTGGAGAAACCAGATCAATATGTTTCCGGGCAGAGAACGAGTGCAAAGAGAGAGCAGATATGATGCCGTCAGTGGGAATTTTGAATGTGATATGGGAATAATGAGGTGTCATACACAGAGACAATGTCACTGGGGTTCGGCTACGTCTTGGTGAGGTGATGCGAGTGGGGTCGCCGGCTCTGCCTTTCAGTGGGGGACAGACTGACAGACCGACTGTTGAGGGTTTGTGAGATCGAACTGATCTGGCTCCCCGACAGGACTGTTCTCAAGGGATGATGGGTGATAAATGACTCTGAGGGGGTCGCCTCAGGGTTGACAGTGAATGACAGCCAGCTGGGTTTGAGCATTCTCTTGTGTATGTGTTTTGAAACTCTGTGTGTGTGCGTGTGTGTGTGTGTGTGTGTGTCTGGTTGCGTGTGTGTGTGTGTGTGTGTGTGTGTGTGTGTGTGTGTGTGTGTGTGTGTGTGTGTGTGTGTCCCGGGTGCTTGAGGAAAGGAGACATGAACAGCGAGGAGTTTGTCTTAAAATGAAATGAAGCATTCACTGTAAAAATAGCCATGATCAGATACTGTGCAGATACTGGAGACTGAAGGGGTTTTTTTTCTAATGCTTCACTGATTTCTCGTATCATTTTATTTTTTCTTTCCAAAATGAGGATAATTTTGTAACATAATTCCAAATGTTTTCAAATAGAATGGAAAAGCCTCTACCTTTTTGTGACATTATCTTTTTAGATTTAAACCTTTTATCGGAGTTTATGACTTGACATTGTCATTTTGCCAGTTTCTGTTTTTATGTCTGTGTGTAGCTGCTTTAAAACACTTTATATCATGTAAAATTTTCAGAAAAACACAAAAGAAAAGGTGATGTTTTGGTATCTGCACGTATCCACATTGACAATATTTGGATATCCAGTCTCAGTTTTAAGTGTAAATCAAAACAGCACCTTGCTGTGTGTTTAGAAGAAGGGTTCGTCTGGTCTGTAAAAGGTGAAAGTATTCAAACACAAACTATGTGGCGAGGTAACACAGGCATTCCTGAAGCTTCTCTCTCATGAAGGCGTCACAGTGTCCTCAGATCAGGCGGGGCCACGTGCTCGCTCATACAGACGGAGCGAGAGTTTGTCCTTCGTTACTATTATGCCCTTGTGAAACACCTGAAAGCTTCTGGCATATTTCTGCGGCTCAGGTGCGCAACATTCACCCGCTGCTTCAAAACACACTGTCATGTCGTCTTTCAGGTTACCACATGGGATATTACTCATCTGAGTGACTGACGTTTCCTCCGTCGCAGCTGTGAATTGTATGTATGGAGACTAAAAGTACAATATTGTGTCAAGGGAATGGTTGTCATGGTAATGTGCGGTCAACAGGGTTGCAGTAGTTCTTTGGACTGGTAAATCCCGTCTAAATGTCTTATTCATCCCTCTGATCTGAGAGGAGGCAAATTAATGAGCTCAGATCTGCGTTTTCCTCTGTTGTTTTTACAAAAGCCCCCCGAAAGTGACACAATTACAAGATTAGTCTCATCGCTTTAATCCCCCTGAGTTCAAATCAATTATGTGAATCACTTGCAATTTTAAAACGCTGTTTTGGTTGCTGTTGGGTTAAGAAAGATTTGATTTGTGTTCTGGTTAAAGCTCACTGCTGTGGGCTAGTGGTAAGAATATCCTGGGATGGCTAGGCTGCACAGTCTCACACACACACACACACCCACACACACACGCACGCGCGCGCACACACGCACGTCATTTTATCCACGGGAGGGGGAACCTGGAGCAGGTTTGGCAGGTGAACAGACAGGTGCAGGTCCTCATGCACACCTGGGAAAGGACCGGTCTATGTGTGTGTGTGTGTGTTTTTTCATAATTTAGAGCTTTGAAGGTCTATTTAGGGTGTGTGTGTGTGTGTGTGTGTGTGTGTGTGTGTGTGTGTGTGTGTGTGTGTGTGTGTGTGTGTGTGTGTGTGTGTGTGTGTGTGTGTGTTTGCCATAAAGACCAGTTTCAGTTACACATGCAGACTTTGGAGGTCAGGATTTGTTTAGACACCGACTGAGTTGTGTGGGAGAATTTTTCATTCTCGTTCTTTTGGACTTGGGACATGTGAAACTTAGCAGCTGGAGGCCAGGTAATGCACATGAACAAACTCATATCTGTGACTAACTATGTAGTCTTTTTTTTAAAAACTCTGTACTAATTTACATCTTGATAATTGAGTTTGCTGAAAAACTTAAAATATCAGGAAGTAAATCTGATTTTGAAGTAACAGATGACATTTTGGGGATCGGTTATCAGACAATTCATCCTAAATATCACATCTCGTCTTATTTCAGGAAATCTGCTGATTGTTTTTTTTTTTAACCTAGTGCAAGGAAAAATCACATTTTATTCATAGTTTTTTATTAATGTTTTTTTTTAAGTGGTACTTTTATCCTGTGTAGATACCCTTTGATTCGAAACATCTACATCTGAGCTTTGATTTTCTCATGTTTCATGTCACTGACTATTTTTCGGGTGGAGGATGATTGAACTGGTTATTTTCTGCTTGCTTTGCAATAAGAAAAACTTTGAGTGTCAGCTCTTCTCTCCATTGTTGCTTTCACGTCCCTTGTTGGTGGTAGACAGCTTGATATGAGGGCCAAATGTTCCTCTCAGGTAACCAAGGCTACCCAGGGTTTCCATAGGTACAAACCCCTATGCCTCAATGTTCCGTGACTGTTTGTTTTTCCCAGGAGTAACTCCCAGCCAGTCCAGGGTCAGATAGTTCCTCAGAAGGCAGGCGTTTAGCTGAGGAACATGCTTGGGCACTTGATCATAGGTCAAGCTTTTCCTCTGACTCAGCCCACTCGTCATCTCTGATTTCGAGATGAGCAGAAAACCCGGCAGAGGACTAATAATATTTCTGTTGCTCGGGGCAACATGCAAGAACGGTCAGTGTGCACAAGAGCCCCCATACTTTTTTTTTTTTAATCTCTTTATTGTTAGTGAGGTTAGGGAGCAGTTTGCAAGTCTCATCTTTTCAGGCCTTGTCTTTGGCTGTGGTGCAGAGATGCAGTGAGCCACATGGGGAAGTGTAACCAAACTCATTAGTGAGAAAACGTTCTTCCACAGCCTGGAGCTCGTCTGGAAAACACCAAATTAGATGTTCAAGGACTTTTGTTGAGACTCAATTTCAGGCTGAAAACTATCTGAGAAATCGTCAACTAGACTAGAAATAGAATCAAACTAGTTATTATGCTCATCGCCTGAGGGGCACGACTTTGTTCCAAAGGACACATCAGCTGACAGTAGTGTCAATTCACAAGGGATTCTCGAACATATAATTTTTCGTGTATGTGTGTGTGCACGCGCATAGAAAAAAAATGAAAAAGTATTGTTATTGTTGCAAACACTGGATTTCTTTTTCCATGAACTGACTTAAAAGACCTTATATCCAAAGCTGACCGTGAGGTCATGAGCATGCTCTTGTCATAACATTTATGGGGCTTCGATCTTTTGTTTTTGTCTCTCTACTTTTGCCATACTTTGTTTTCAAGATCAAATGACAGTCAGATAAAGATTAATCACAGAATTTGGGTGTAGGCTGGATCATCTGCGGTTATGCTATTTCTGCTTTCTCAACACTTGTATCAGTACCTTTAAGAGGAACAGTATTTAAACTGTGCCTCTCACATAAGGAACGCATGTTTCGATGCCTATCCACAAAACAGTGCCACTTGTATATCTTGCCAGATGCCATACTGTCTTGTTTTCAATAACTTTAACAACAACAAAAAAAAGGTGCTGCTTAAAAGTCGCGGTTCTCCATTTAAGTTCTCTTCCACAAACTGACAGTATCATAGAGGGTTGCTCAGGCGGATACAGGCCTATTAGAGAGGGCTAGAGAAACCGCCATGTAGCCTCAGATTTGGTCTCGCTGTCAGGATCAATGCAGCAGCCTCTCTTCTCCCCTCCGCCTCCTCTGCTCTCTTACCGAGGGCAAAATCCCAAAACACACACCAGGCTCAAGGTCATGCACCTCAAGTGCTGCTTCTGCTCCGCTTCCCAGGGATTAAGTAAAAACTGAGCATGAACGTATGGTTGAATTTCACGAGAGTGATCAATATATCGTCTCTGTCCGTGCCCTTTTCTGTGCAGACCTTCCTGCCTCCTCTCTGCAGTACCAGTGTGGATCATTGGACTACCTGTGTTCTCCACGGCTGGTAAAGAAGGGCCAGACCTCCAGAACATGTCACGACAGGCCCGCCGTCAAACCCCGGCCCCAGCCCTCCACCTCACCCAGACCACCGACTGCACAGAAACCTCAAGGTAAAATAATGTGACCGAGAGTTGTGACATTGATGCTCCGCTTCTAACTGCAGCGCCGAGCTGTCGTTTATCCTTCCCTGACAAACTCTCGGCGGTGAGATGGTAGGTGTCGGCTGCGCGTCCTCACTCTGTCACTCACGCAGCTCTGTAGGTCACCTCTGCAGGAGCCGAGGGTGTAAAGCAGGCCAGCGGCTCCCAAGTGTTCATGTTGTGACATCGTTACAAGAACGCTAAATATGAACCTGTGTTTCTTTCGGGGACTGTCTAAGCAGGCATACCGTAGCATTACACAGCAGACACGGCCTCGATATTTAAGTGCCCCAAATTATGCGAGATTTGTTGGGGGATTATATCGAGAATGATAATCCTTTCTAGTATTTAACTCAGCCTTGCCTGTGATTGTTTTACCATGCTTACAGTTGGGTGACATAATAAAGCAAGCGTCTGTCTTCTGTAACTGTTGGAAATGTTTCCCACAACAGCGTCAGTTGTTGTTCTGATCTGCCACATCTGTTCGCCTGGGTTGAGATTGGGTGGCCACCAATGCCAGTTTTTTTGTACAGAATGCATTTGTTTATTGAGAATTTTGTCCACTTAATACCACTGAATTGTGAAAAATGTCAAAGAAATTCCCATCGTCTGAGGTTACAGACCCAAATAAATTGTTTTGATCAACCTACAAGCTGGTACAGCTGGTACCATATTGATTATAAAAAATGACTGACTGGCTGATTCCAGCTCCAGCCATAACAAATGATTCATGTCATTTCCATGCCAAACAAACCCATTAGTGATCCTTGATATATATTTAAGAATCTGCATTCATCATGTTTCTCCACTCATTTTGTTTTGGTGTTTTTCTTTACCGCGAACACCTTTCACGAGTGCTCCCTCACGACGACTAACCAGTGGAATAAAACTGCCTGAAGAAATTTAAAAACCTATTGTAATAAACTGCCACCAATTTGAATCAGGTTTAAAAAGGCTCTGAAATGGAATTAGTTTATCATATAAGAAGTAACATGATAAAAATGAGCTACTTGTTATTTTGTTCATCAGACTATTCAAGATGAATGCTTTTGCTAACAGAAAATGAGTCCTATGTTGAAGTTTGCCTTCATGTCATCTCACCATTTGGGAATTTGTAACATTTTATTGGCCAAATAATTAATCGATAATTCTTCAAATCAGAAGATCAACAAAATGTATTCTACTGTATATCTCCCAAGTGTAATGACGGATTCTTTATTTCCAATTTAGCATACAAAAAACTATTAATAAAAATACAATAGCATTCTTTTTGCGTGCAGTGCAAAAAAAAAAGGAGTCAAACAAGTAAACAAACAGCACAGCAGCTAAAACCCAAACACACACCAGACACAGAAGCTTGACTTTAAAGCATAAATGTCCCTTATCGGCACACTGTGCTGAGCAAGGTCTCTTCTTCTATCAGACGGCGACACGCAGACAAGAGAGGAAGTGCTCAAATTAGCAACTGTAAGACAACAACAGTTATTCTTGAAAGTCATCTTGTCCAAAATAAAATTTAAAGACGCAGACTTGTCAGGTCACACACTCTACAGGCGTGTATGAATGCCATGTGCATTTTCATAGGCGGTTTTATCATTTCTCTCTGCATTGCTTTATTTAGCTGGCGCTGCAGTGGTTTACACGCACACACTCATTTCAGCATCCTGTTCTGAAATAAGGAAGTTGGCAGATAGCTGACGCTCAGAGTTGGTCTCACTCTGCACCACTACTACTTGATTCTATTTTGGACTGTGTGTATTTTTTTCCATTTGGAGTTTTGTCTTTTTAGAGGAAACATGCTGGCTTAATACGTGGACGCAGTCATGGAGGTTTTCTCACTCGGATTTATACTCATTACATGACTATTTTTTGTTAACATCTGGGGCCTCATGCGTCTCTCCTGCTCTTCTTTGCTTGCCATGTCTGGACTTCTGCATCTTTAGTGCCCCCTAAACCTGCGCACCTGCTCGCTCTCGGGCAAGACAAGAAACCTAAGAGGATCCCCCCGGCACCCTCAAGGCCTTTGCCAGCACCGCCTCCTCCGCCTAAACCAAAGCCCAATCTAGTCCCTCCCGGCGTGGTAGCACCGCCGCAGAGAGAGGCCCAGAAAGTGGGGCTACTCATCGAGAGGTTCGAGAATTCGAGGTAAGGCGATTTCACCAAAATATTCGTCATATTAATAGTTGATTTCACATTTTCGGTATAATGCTCAGATGTATGTGCAGTTGTGCACGCAGAGAAGTTTCATGTTATTTACTAGTGGTACACACGGTGAGGCTTTGAAAATTTTAAACTCTGCTCTAAGTTTCCAGTGTGCAGTAGAGTCTATTGACTCCTCAGTTGTATGTGATTGTGTTGCTGGTTTTTTTTTTCCCAGGGTCCCCATCCTGGGGGTGCTACCAAGGTCCCAGCTGCACCTGTGTCTGAGAATGGACACTGCGTCTGACATCACCTCCTGCGGCCCAGACATCACTGCAAAGACCTCTGCAGACTCCTCTCCTGTGGACAAGCTTGTACTTGGCGCCTCTGAACGGACTGACGACGTGGCCGAATTGTCCCACCTGGCTTCTTTGCACATCGATGGCTCCGATGATGCCCCGCTGGACGACTGCGCGGAGGTTGACATCACAAACAGCATTGGTTGCCTTAACGACGTGGAGCGGGAGGAAAGCTCCTCCCATGAACTCCTGGACAATCCCGATTCCTCAGAGCAGATGAAGATTCCGAACCGGGACAGCGGCATTGACAGCCCGTCGTGCGCTGCGGAAGGGGAGGTGTTCCCCAATGAGGACGCCATTGACGAGGAGGATCATTACGACAGCGTCACTGAGACAGAGAGTGTCTCCTGCTGTGTTACCCTGGGCAACAAACGAGACTCAACGCAGGATGAGGACAGTGACTTGGATGAGGGGAGCAGTGGAGAGATTCACTCTCTGACAGACTCTCAAACTGGATATCTGACAGATACACACTCAGAGGCACAGAAAGTGAGTATCTGTAATGCTTAAGCATCATCAAGTCATAACCACAAACCCGAATGACCGTAATTTAAAGTCTGGATAACCCCCCCCCCACACACAGACACGCACTTCCGAGCTGCTCATCAGCATTTCCTCTATCCTTACTTGTAGTTACAGGCTTCACTCCTGAATTCCCGTTTCATGTAGCATCATAATTTTTCAGGAATGTTCATGGCACACTTAAATGAATCATGCCAGTTGAAAAGTTTCATCCCACACCGCCTCTCAGCCAGCTGTAAATGTAGCCTGCCACCGTTATTATCTCAGCCTGGGTGAACATTTTCAAAGAGTGCTGCAGCATGAAAGGTAATACGTTGCCAGAGCCTCACTTTGGCGGTCACAAGTGACTGATTTGTATCTAAAAGAAGCTCTGCAGTTACATAAAAGGATGAATACCTGCCCAAAAGCTGTAACAGGAGCCTGTGATGGCTGCAAGTTGAAAGAGTCGGGACACAGCGATCTCCCCACAGCTCAGCTAAAGTTTCGGCTTTCTCTTGTCCTTCAGCTTCACTATTGATTGTAAAGAGCACTGATGGTGCACATGCTCTTCTGGGCAGCTTAAATGTGCTGGCGATGTTACCTGAATTACGGAGGTGAGGACAGAAACAAGTGCTGACCAACAAGAAAAGATGAACAGCAGAGTCATTTTAAGCCAGCAGACATGTGCCCGGTCCTTCTTTCAAGCACACTGGGGAGCAGAAGTTAACTTTCACTGCAAACCAACACACTCGTGTGCTGCCTCTGCTGACTCTCCACACCCACTGTCTTTTGGGGGGGAGGCAGAGCCGCTCTCCAGTGCTTCCTGATCCCAGCAGCTGCACTGCTGTACAGAGGAAGGGTGTGCTGTTATGTATGTGTGCATGCGTGTGTGTGTGTGTGTTTTAATTCCTCTGTGTCTGCAGATATCTCTGTGAAACTACAGATGACATATTGATAGCTGTATGATGACAACCTTGTCAAAGAGGATGTGGGTTTTTTCAGTAACGTGCATTGCAAGAGGACATGGGATTGGCCAAAAAAAAAAAAAATCTTTGCTGACTTTGTGCACAATCCCGTTTGCAGTGAGGTTCGAGTCGCGCTTTTATGAGCATCGCTATCATTGTTCGTTCTTCATTTTGATAGTAAATGTCCTGAGCTGTATATATTTTTTTTGTATGTACAGTATTTAGAAGCATGTTGTTAAAAATTGCCATGATGTTTTGAATCATCATGGTGAGCAAATCTAAAGAGAGTGAGGGCAATTTTGGTTGTTCATAACATTGGCTAGCTTGAGGATTTATGTGGTTTGAACAGAGTTTAGGTTCAATCCAGGTTACAAGTTCCACAAAGTCTCACATAATTGTACACATGCGTGCACATCTTAAACCCATATTAACTATGATGGACGGCATCATGCACATTACAATCTTAGCTCAATGCTATTGCAGACTCTTGCAGTCGAGTAAATGATTTTTCATGAATTTCAATGACAGAGCAATATGGCAACGGGCGCTGATGACACAAATACAAAGTTGGAATATCCTCAAAGATTCGAGGCCAAAAGATAATTACACAGTGAAAACAAAATTTATAATTAAAAAGAAGTCAGTGAAATCGAGAGGAGAAATAAAAAAAAAAAACGATCAATAGATTCTCATAATCGATGAAGTGAAGACAGGTTCTTTTGTTTGTTTTTTAAGTGTTCCATTTAAAGTGACCCTTGGGTCAGACACACCATGACCCCCTAATCCAGTGTATTAAAGAAGGAGGGCAGGCAGCCTTTCACACACTCAGGATTAATGTTGCACTATTAGTGAAGGAAGTGTTGTGGCGTTCAACTGTTATGAAGTGGTTCTCTGTTTCGCAAATATTGTCGTAAATGAAATATATCAAAAAGTATGCACTGCTCAGTATTTTAGTATTATGTTAGAGCATTTTAGAGGCTAAGCAACTTGGTGATTCATTTGAATCACATTAACCATAACTCCTGCTTACTGCTGTTGAACTACATTTTTTAAACTTTTGTGTTAAGCGTTAAGAAGAAGTAAGAACATAGTTTTTCAGGCACTGTATGTTTTGTGGCGGTTCTGCTGTAGCTACCTCGTCTCTGTCCTGCCTGACTTCTCTTGTTTTCGTGTGTCGGTTGTAATCTTTCCCGTGTTTTGCCCTCAGTGCTCAGAGGCACAGAGGCTCCTGAACATTGCCAAAGAACTTCTCCACACTGAAGAAGCCTACGTCAGAAGACTCAACCTCCTTGACCAGGTAACACACGCGTGCCGCGGTGTGCTTCTGTCTGTGTGACAGTGTGTTTGGACGCTTCCGCTCCAAATTTGAATATCCTTAGTGATTGAGATCAGGGCTGGATTAAAACCGGCACAGTGATCAACAACCCTTACTCTGTTCACGGGATTATGCAGGCAAGGTCATGTGAGAAATTACTTTGTGTGTGCGTGTGTGCGTGTGTGCGTGCGTGCGTGCGTGTGTGTGTGTGTGTGTGTGGGTGTGTGTGTGTGTGTGTGTG